>VZTN01027574.1:70743-83898 GCA_013400515.1 Erpornis zantholeuca | reverse complement strand
CTGCCGGTGCCGCCGCCGGAGCTCCGCCGGCCACTCCTGCTGGGCCAAGGCACTGCGGTACTTCTGCGCCGGCCGCAAAGCTGAAGCACCCGAATACCCCAACAACTGCTACGACTGGGCCGGTGGCAGCACCGGTGGCACCAGTGTGGAGCGGACACCCGCCAATGACATCTCCAAGAGCCTCATCCGCAATCCGGCAGAGCAGCTGCCCCTTCGGGCTCTGAAGGACAGCAACGAGGCCTGGGCAGCTGGCACCGGGATGCAGAGGCTCAGCCCCAAGTGCCCCAACATGTTGGCCGCCCGCTCCTGCGCCGCCTTTGAGCAGGGCTCGTCCCCCTCGCTGGGGGAGCTGATCTTCCGCCCGCCGTCCCCCATCGACCTGCGCCGCAGCATCGACCAGGCGCTCTGCCGCCGCCACCTCCTGCACGACAGCCTCTTCGGCCGGCCACGCCGCGGCTCCGGTTCCTCACTGCACGGCTCCCCAGCCCCTGACAAGACCCCCAGCTTGGGGCGCATGGCGCGGTGCAGCTCGCTCACGGAGCTGCCCGGCCCCCGCCAGCCCCCCGACACCATCACTGTCCCCGTCACCGCCTCAGCCAGCTCGCTAGAGAGCAGCTCACTGAAGATCAGCTGGAACCCCTGGCGCCATGGGCTGTCCTCGCCCGACAGCCTGCCCCTGGACGAGGCGCCCAGCCGGGCCCCGCTCCTGGTGCCTGCTGGAGCCCCCGGCTGGGAGCGCGAGGGTCCCCGCGCCTTCCCAGCCCTTGGCAAGGCGGTGGATTCCCGCAGCCTCTCCAGCGACACCATTGAGCTCTGAGCCCAGGACAGAGACTAGGGGCGCAGGAGGAAAATGAGCTCAGTGTGAGGGTGTGGGGGTCTGATCCTGCGCCCCTGTAGGATCGGGCAGGGGCCAGTTCCATTTGTGCCAAATTAGAGAAATAAAAGAGTTTATGCTGGGAGGAGATGGTCCTGTTGGCATGTGAAAGCAGTGGTGGGCAGCAGCACTCCCAATCCCCACCAATTCCCATCTTGAGCAGCTGAGCTGGGTGTGCAGAGCTTTATTTCCTGAGATATGAACACACAGACAGATGGGCACACCCTGACGGACAAACCACGGACAAATGCAACGGCCACACTCATGCATCCAGGAGGGCCCCCTCACCAGCATGGCATCCTGACACTGGTAAGGGGCCCCTGCCTCCCAGCCTGGGAGGGGAGATGGGCTCTGCCCAGGGAGAGGGGTGGGGGAGGAGAGGTGGAATAGGGGGCCAGCTCTCCCAGCTCCACAGCTCAGGGCATGGGGGAACCCAGCCCCCCACTCCCCCCCCCAGGGAATGGCCTTATGGGAGGGGAGTCCTATAGGGCCAGAAGCCCCGGGCTGGGGGCAGATAGCAGGATCACCCCCTCACCTGCCCTGCCACCCCCTCACCTGTCACAATGCCAGGCCTCTCCTCCAGAGCATGAGGAGCTGGGGGCAGCATGCTGTGCCCCCCACATGATGCTGCACTGCCTGGCATCACCTCTCCAGCCAAAGGGGGCTGTGTGGACACCCCCAGGATCAGGTACTCCTGGCTCATTCTGCAGGGACAGGGAAAACAAGACCCTTTGCAAAGGGGTGCTAGGAGACGCATGCAGGGCACAGCATCGTGTGTAGGATGCAGCCTTGGCAGCCAGCCCTGCTTGGGGAAAGCCCTGCACCCCAAGCTGAGACTGCCCCTCCGCTTGCGCCCAGCAGCTCCAGAGCTATCTGCCCTTCATGAAGCCATCGAGGACACGGTCACTGCGGTCAGAGAGCCAGTATCCAGCCATGGCAGCCACGGCACCGATGAAGATAGCGGTGAAGACCATGTCACCCTTGGCAGCCAGGGTGGCGAGGGCACAGATCATCACACCAAAGAACATCTGCTGCAGCACCACGACCTCATCATCAGTCACGTCATCAAAGAAGCCCTTCTCTGGGGCATCTGCACAGACAACACTTGTGGGAGGGCACAGCTGAGCAGTAAGAGCCCCCCACTGTGTCCCACACCCCCTGCCCAATGCCCATGCCCCCCTGCATTGCATTAAGCCATACCAGGGGGCTTGTCCTCAATGCACTGCCCGTCTCGGCGGATGTGGCCTCGGGCACAGACGCAGCGGTAGCTGCCCTCTGTGTTCTCACACACCTCCTGCACCCCTGTGCACACTGGCTCCTCAGCACTCGCACACTCATCCACATCTGGGGGGAGGCAGAGCTCAGCCAGGGCTTGGGCAGTGAGGAGGAGGCAGTATGGCCCTCCAGTCCACGGGAGGCACTCACCCAGGCACTTGGCTCCATCCCGCCAGTAGCCCTTGTTGCATTTCTTGCAGCGAGCCGGCCCGGCACCCATGCAGCCAATGCAAGCCGTAGAGCAGTCTGCCTCAGAGAAAGGAGCCAGGGTTGCTGTTGGAGCTCCTTCCCAGCCCAGCCAGGGTTTGCCCAAGCAGGGAAGAGCCACCTGCACGAAAACCCCCCACCTCCCCCTGACCTCGGCACTCATAGGAGCCCTCTGTGTTGACGCAGTACTGGTTGGCTCGGCAATGCGCCATCTCTGTGCCACACTCGTCTATGTCTGCAGGAGAGATGGGGACAGCCCTGCTGAGCCTCAGCTCCAGGGACACAGCCCCCACAGCACCGAGCTCGCTCCTGGCCTTCACTCACCAATGCAGCGGTGCTCGTGCAGCACCCAGCCTCTCTTGCAGCGAAGGCAGCTGGAGTCCTCGGGCCCCGTGCAGCGTCCACATGCCTGGTAGCACTCTGTGGGCAGGGAGGGCAGGTGTGGGCACAGGCAGGGAGGAGCTGCTGGTACCCAGGGCCTGGACAGCACCAGAAGAACCCTCACCTACCAGCACATACGAGGTGACTCTTGTTCCGCGAGGCCTCATAGTAGCCATCCCCGCACTCGGCACAAAAGGGGCCACCGTAGCCTGGGCTGCAGACGCAGAGGCCGGTGCCGCGGCGTGTGCCATCACCATCGCATCGCCCGTTGCCACTGCAGGGCTGCTGGGGCCCACCGGCACAGGCTGCACAAGGAGAGACCAGCCGGCTGGCAGCCGGGGAAGGGGGCAGAAGCCAAGGGGGCCCCTCCAGCCCTGCCAGCACCCTGCTCATCCCACAGTTACTCACACCGGCAGTCCGGGCCATAGGTGCCAGGCGGGCAGCAAAGCATCAGCCTGTCCACACACAGCCACTGGAAAAAGTCGGGGTGCTGCTGCTGCCTGGAGAAGGGGAGATACAGTACTCAGTCCCCTGCCATCCCCTGTGTCCCCCTGTCCCTGTTCCCAGACTCACTCATGGAACCACCACTGCTCCACATGCTCCTCACTCCGCTCCAGCAGTTGGTGGCAGGCGAAGTCAGAGGGGGCACAGACACCCTCCAGCACCTCCAGCAGACGTGTCTCACTGGAGGGACATGAGCCAGTGCAGGACGTGTCTTCTGGGGCAGCTGGGCGCCCCCAGCCCCTCGTTGGGCTCACTTACCTGTGCTGGTACTTGGACAGCTTCTCTTCCTCCCAGGCTGTGTTACCCCCACCAAAGCCCTCATGCTCTGTCCTCTCCAGGCCCTGGGTGGCATGGGGGAGTGGCAGAGCAGGCATGGGACCCCCCGAAAGCTCCTCTACCCGTAGGGTCCCACCAGACACATCACCTCCAGGGACCTGCCACCCTCTCCCCTCCCCGGAGCCCAGTAATTGTGTGCCTGGGAATCCCGCAGGAGTGCCTCCACTTCACCACTGTCCCTCCCAAGCCACCTCTCTACCGGGCCCTGTCACCACCCTTACCCACCCGGCCTGTGATGACCCTGGGCCTCTCAGCCACATCAGCCCACCCAGGACCCCCTTCGTCCCTGCTCATTGTCACCTCCAGGCCGTGTCCCCCATGTCTGCCACCCGTGGGTCCCCCCATCACTGTCCCCTCGCCCCCAGCTCCTCCCCATCAGCGGCTGTGTCACCCCACACCCCTCGGTGCCAGTACCCCCCGTGTGGCCCCTCGCCGCGGCCCCCATCATTCCTGCGTCCCCCCGCCCCGCACCCTGCTGAAGCTGTCGGCGAGGCCGCGGCAGGCTCGGCACGGCTCGGCCCCGTCCCGGTGGGCATCGGGGTCGGCNCGCCGCCGTCGCCGGCCCCCCTCTCTCAGCCAATCCGCGCCGCCCGCTGGGCTCACCCACCCCCGCCTTAAAGGGGCCGAGAGCAAAGGCCCCGGCGGGGGTAGCGCGGATGGGCCGCTGCCAGTGACCACGCACGGAGCGGGGCCGGCTGCCGGGAGCCCACCTGCCCAGTGCCCACCTGCCCAGTGCCCACCTGGCCTGGGCGGGGCCCTCAAACATTCCCCACAACCCCCAGCCAAACCAGGCCGGTTCATCTTCCTCCCACTCCAGTCAAACTGGTCCAGTTCCCTCTCACTGTACCCAAATTTGCCCAGTTTCCCCTCATCTCACCCTAAACTGGTCCAATTTCTTCTCACACTTTCCCCAAACTGTCCCAGCTGCCAATCATTCCCCAATGAGCTAGTTCAGTTCCCCTTCATACCCCTAAATTGGTCCAGTTCCCCATTTACCCTCCAACCAAACGAACCACCTTCCCCCTTCACGCCCCAAACAGCTCAGCTCCCTTCCTGTCTCCATCCTCCTATGGGGGGTGCCCCCAACACCCTTCTTCATGCCATCCACTCCATTACCCCTTCCCAACCCATCCCAGTCTCTGCTGGACTCAGAGCTAGACTCACACTCAGCAAAAGCAATGTCACTTTATTCCCCCATTGCCCGCTGCAGAGCCTCGGCCACCACCGCCATGTATGGCTCTGGCCACCGGCCCTGCCACCGAGCTGGGCTAGCCAGTGCCTGCAAGAACCCCTCCATCTCGCTGGGCAGTGCAAAGGCAGGGGCTGCCTGCAGCACTGGGGGCACCGCCGGCACCAAGGCCTCCAGCTGGGCTACCACATAGTGCCCATTGGCCACTGCCAGCACTGGTATGGCACAGGACAGAGCCGCTGCAAACACCTCGCAGGGTGCCACAGTGGAGACATCATCAGGGCCAGGGTTGTGCTGGGGTCCAAGGCTGCTTTCAGCAGCCCCAGACTCTGGCACAACCCTGGCCCCTGTGTCCCACTGGTGTGCAGCAGCCACAGCCGCTGGAGAGAGGAGGAGGATGATGGTGTCACCGTCATGCAGTGCCCGGTGATGCTGGGCGTGCAGCCAGGGCAGTGGCCCCAAAGCCGCTACACCACTGCCACCCCCCGGTGCTGCCACCACTGTCAGCCCCAGTGAGTGCAGAGCTGCCATCAAGGCACACGCTGCCCGCTCTGCCACCGGCTCTGCTGCATGCACCAGAAGTGCCCGCTGGCCTTGCAGCGGACCTGAGGAGGGGAACATCAGTGTCTGAATCCCCGCAGGCACCCTGTACCCATCCTATGGTAGGAGGCATGCTAGGAAGCACCCAAGATGGGGGAGACCATCCCCTGGCTCTGTTGCCCAAGCTCTGCAGCACCCCCTGTACCCAAGCTAAAGAACAGCCACAATGGGAAGCAGCTGAGACCACCACTGATGTGGGATCCATCCCCTTGTCAGTCCCCCAATCCCCTTGCCTTTACCCTTTACCCATCCTAAGGGACATACACAGTGGGAGGCAGGTTGCAATCTGCCCCCTCCCACCCCCCCATAGGGTTCTCACCCTCTTCTGTTTCCCTACACCCCTATGTACCCTGTTGGGCAGGCAAACATGAACCAGTCTCCAACCCAGTGGGAGACCCCCCTGCTCTGTCCCTCTGACCCCTCTGGGATAGGCATAGAATGCCCACTCTCCCTGAGGCCCCAGGCTCAACCCACACTCACCCTTGGAGCCATAGCCAGCCCTCAAGGATTTCAGCCATCCTGTGGAGAGGAGAGGCAGTGAAGTCCCAGGAGGGGTCCCAGGCTAGGCACAGCCCCCTGAAGTGCATCACTCACCCTTCATGTCCTCCTTCTTCATCAACAGCAGCAGCAGGAGACAAGTGGTGCCCAGTAGCACCCCCATCCACACCAGTGCCCAGTGGGTACGCAGGTCTGCAGGGCAGGATCTGCATCCACTGAGGGCCCCTGGCACCCAGCAAGGGTCTCCAGTAGCTCCACAGGAGGATCCCCTCCCTCAGCCCTCCATTATCCCTCCTCTCTCACACTGTGGCTGTCAACACTCACATTTGTGCATAGGACAGGTCCAGAGAGCAATGTCAGTGCTGTTCGCAGGGTGCCATAGCTGTGGGGGACACAGGGACATGTCAGACACTGCCCAGTCCCTGCCCACTGCCTGCTGGCTGCTCACACTGACCTGCCGGCACTGCCCCACCGCCACGTCCTGCTGCAGATCCTGCTCCAGCAGCCCAGGGTGCCCTGCTCCCTGCAACAACACAGGTCAGACAGTAGTGCCACCACTGCTGGACACAGGGGTCCCTGTGCCACCAGTGCCAGGACATGGGGATCCCTTCCCCTTTACCGTGCTGGTGAAGCTGGCAAGGGGTGTGCAAGCACCCTGCTCCACGGCACACAGTGAGGCATTCCCCCCATGCTCCAGCAGCAGGAGGTCATCCGGGCGGCCGGGCAGCCCTCCTGGGAATGTGCCAGGGGGCTGGGGAGGTAGCGAGGGGAGGCCAAGGAGGGCTCCCCCCCAGCTGGACCCACAGGCTGCCCCTACCCTCCCACCCCAGCCATACTTACGGTCCCGCAGGCACTGGGTCAGCCGGACCCGCCCACCGCTCCACACCTGCCCCAGAGAGTGGATTAACAGTTCCTTGGGGTGATGTGCAGCTGCCCGTGGGACAGCTGTGGGGCAGAGTGATGTCCTACCTGCACGCAGAGGTTGGGGTGTGGCTGCAGTCCTCCAAACTCCTGGGGTCCCTGTGAGTGAAAGGGATGCTCTGTAACTGTCACCACCATCCTTCACAAAGCCCCCAGTGCCCCACAGATCCCCACTCACCTGCCCCCTGACAGGCTGCTGCAGGCCAGGGAGGGGTTGGCAGGGCCCGGAGGGCACCGGCTGCCAGCAGGGCACCAGCTCAGCCAGGAGGTCGCAGGCGGCTGAGAGGTAGCAGGTCAGCACCTGCCCCTCGGTGTGCAAGACCAGCCGGCTCTGTGTCCACAGTCGCTCCCAGGCCTCAGCATCTGCACCAGCACCAGAAGGGTGTCACCCTGTGTGGTGTCCCCTCAGGTCCCCATGTCCCAGCCCACCAGAGCCCAGCCTCAGAGTGAAGGTACCATGAGAGAAGGGGCACAGGGTGGCCCGCAATGGGTCCTGGGTTTCTGGCCAGACCTGGGAGTGAGGAGAGAGACAAGAAAAGTATCCATGCTGTGGCTGTGATCTGGCTGGCCCCCTTGGGACGTCAGAGGGAGATATATGGAGCTTGGAGCCCCTCTTTAGTGGCATCCTGCCACCCCCACAGTGCTCAGTTGGATGCCCACCTGCAGGCAGAGGCAGGGCAGCACTTCATCAGCAGGCAGGACGTACTTCATGGGACTGTTCTGCTACCAGCAACCAGATGTGGGTCACCCCATGGCAAATTGCCACCAGCAGGGTCACCCAGGGGGATCTGCTCCCAGGGGACCCTCTCCCAGCACACTGCCTATAACACAGACACGGCTTCTCGGGAATGGGGAGGGGAGAAGCGACCGGAAAACAGACAGGGTGGGGGGCTCAGGGAATGGGGTCCATACTCACCGCGGACACCACACGCCCTGGCCCACTGGTGCCATGGCTATGGTTGTGGTAGAGCCGGAGTGTGTAGCTGTACCCCACGGCAGCCCCCTGCACCTCCACAACCACCTCCTTCTGCCTCGGGGAGACCTGCAGCCTGGGCACTGTATTAGAGGCAGCTCAGGTCACCCAGCTCCTGGCACAGTCCGCCCAGCACCACGGCACAGGGCACAGCACCCCC
The DNA here is from genome assembly GCA_013400515.1 of Erpornis zantholeuca. Lineage (NCBI taxonomy): Eukaryota > Metazoa > Chordata > Aves > Passeriformes > Timaliidae > Erpornis > Erpornis zantholeuca. The sequence continues at coordinate 75,980 of VZTN01027574.1, read as the reverse complement.
AGGATCACTCTCACCCCTGGTATCCACTGCCCAGCTCTCCCCGGAGGACGCAAACCAAGGCGGGGTGATGTCAGCACCTACCTTGGCACTGGGTGACAGCAGCCTGTGCAGCAGGCCATGAACAGTCTGTGGAGACAGAGAATCAGTGGGAAGGGGGACTGGGGCCACTGCAGGGGATTTGCTGGGGCTCACCTGGCACCCGCTGCTGCTGGCTCAGCCTCTGCTGGCCCTGTGATTTCATGTACGCCGTGATGTGGAGTTCAGAGCCCAGCGGCGCCTCGAAGCACCGGAAGATCACCCAACCCTGGGCAGGAAAACCACCACCCCACTGCGGTTAGGCACCGGCACCATCAGCACCCACCTCCCTGGGGCACGGGAACGGGACCCCCATGCCACAGAGATGCACTGGTGCCTGCACCCACATCCCGTGTCCAGGGACTGACAGTGTTGGGACATCCATCCAAGGTGTCCCGCATCTATGTACCACGGTTCGGCCGCGCAGTGTGAGGCCCAAGGGTGCCCAGACCTCCACGGCCACACAGCGGGATGAGGTGTACGTGTGTCCAGAGAGCAGCAGCAGCCCAGTGATGTTGGCCTGGGATGAGGTGGCCCCAGTTGCTGGTGACCACTGTCCCCCATCACCGCTATCCTCTGTCCCAGGGGTGCCTGGCAGCACAGAGCGGCGGGGCTCAGTGGTGGTGCTGGTGGCAGGTGGCAAGGCCAGGCGCACGCGTGCCTCCAGGCAGGGCACACAGGCCATGGGCTCGGTGCAGCGCAGTGCCGGCTCCAGCCGCAGACGAGCCAGGCCCAGCCCGTGCCTGGGTCCCGGGGACTCTGTACCGCACAGCACATCGGTGTCTGCAGGGACAGAGAGGGCAGCATGGGGTGGGGTGCCCATGTCCTGGGTGGGGCGGGGGCCCTGGCATGGTGATGGTACTTACCCAAGAGGCGGCAGGTGAGGCCCTGGAGGAGGCAGGGGTGAGGCCGGTGGTAGTGCCAGGTGCCTGACGCCTGCGTGCTGATGACACCAACCCACCTGGGAGCAGGCCAGGGTGTCACGGGGGTCCCCACGGCCAGCCGCCGACCCCATCACCAGCACCAGCAGGAGCTGCCCCAGTGCGTGCATGGTGGGGCCGGGGCCTTGGGGTGCCCCGGCCCCACGCTATTTCCCAACAGCCCCTCTCCTGGCTCCACGGGCCGCACCGCCGCCGACGGCTCCCGCTTCCTGCTCTGATCCCGGACACCCGGGTCCTTGCGTGGCGTCAGCAACCGCCCTGGGGTGGGGCCTCCTGCTCCAGCACCGACCACGGAGAGCTCCGTGCCCCGGCACCCTTGGGATGGCTTGGGGCCCCACAGGGACGAGCTGGCTCCATAGCACGGGCATGGAGCCAGGCTAGCCCCGGGCAGCCGCAGCAGCTGTGGGACATGGTGTGGCAGCTGTGCCGGTACAGGCTGAGCCCAGCCGGGTGCGTCCTCTTGCCTCTCCATGCTGCAGAGCACTGGGCAGCCCCCAACCCTCCAGGGCACCAACAATCCACACCAGAGAGACAACAGGGCAGGGTGAAATGACACCTTTATTGCTTCCACCCCAGACGAAGTCCTGCTGGCAATGTCGAAGCAAAGAGCAGGACCAGGCTGCTCCCAGCATCTGCCCCTCTAGCCACCTGTGCCTGGGGCAGGGCAAAGAGCCTCCCCATCTCTCAGCTTCTTCCTGCACCACCCTAACCCCTCGTTTGGCTGTGGCGTCTGAAGGGGCTTCTATGGGCTCTCCTCTGGAGCAGGTCCCTGCATGGGAATAAAGCTGCCGCTGCTCGGGACACCATCTCCACTCCTGGCCACAGAAGACCAGCTGGATGCTCGATCCGGCCCCTGCAGCACACTTCATGACTGAGGCCAGTCCTGCTTGGACCCCTGCGGCCCCTTCCTGGGGCACTCTACCTGCCCAGTCCTGTGGGGTACCTGCAGTGGGCACATGTTCACCTGAGCCTTGCCTCTTCCTGGCAGAGCCCCTGTCCTCACCGGGGGCTATGCCCAGCCCTGCACCCCCTGCAGCCATTCCCAGCTCAGGCCCAGCCCGGGTACTCAGGTGCCAGCAGCTGCCCCGGAGGCCCGGGGCAGGGGACTGCCCTCCCCAGCCCCTGCCTCCAGCAGCTGATGCAGGAGTCCCCCTGCCCTACCCTGCTGGCAGTGGTGAGGAGCTGGGGGGCTGCCCCGCAGGGCACCCAGCAGTCCGGGCAGCTGTCGGGGCAGGCGGTAGGTGGGCAGGGGCCGGAGGGGTCGGGGGACATCACGGGGGCTGCAGAGCCGGCTGAAGTATGCCAGGACCCACCCACCGCCACGGCCCGCCGCCCCCAGCTCCCCATGCAGGCAGGCCATGGCTGCCCCAAAGATGTCATGGGCATCCCCAGGTGTCCTGTCAGCCATGCCGACCTGCCATTGATGAAAGAGCCGGGCACTGCCCCGGCTCCAGAGGAGGAGGACAGTGCCATGCTGACGGCCCACGCAGCCCCGCTGGGCGTAGAGCCAGGGCAGGGCACCCGCCTGTCCCAAGCCACCCGCTTCCCACAGGTCCAGGCGCACGTTGCATCCCAGCCCTGCGCGCAGCCGCTCAGCCAGGGCACACACCAGCCCCAGGTGCTCCTCTGAGTCTGGTGAGTACAGTAGCAGCACGGGGCGTCCACCAGGGACACCTGCAGGATGGAGGGGACAGTAGTGACAGCTTAGCTCAGAGTCCTACTGGCATCCCCTGGGGATATCCTGGCATCCAACAGCATCTACCATCCACCACCCACCACCCTGGGACCCCTGCAGCCCAGGAATTGGCACCCCCTGGCACTGCAGCCCTTCTTGTGGTCCCTCCTGCAGCCCACTCGTGCTCCTCACCATCATCTGGCCTCCAAGCACCACGGCAGTTGAGGAGCAGCACAGTCACCACCAGTCCCAGTGCCAGCACCAGCCCCAGCAGCCCAAAGTGCCTATGGGAGACTGAGAGAGGGGCAGTAAAGGGGGTGTCTGCCCATTTCCACTGCCCCCTGAGTCCCCTCCAGGACGCCCTCTCACCATCGGGACAGAGCAGCTGCTTCCGAGCAAAATGCACGTCGGAGCGCCACACCTGGGAAGAGGCTGGGTAAGAGGGGACCATGTTGGGTCCCCCATAGCACAGATGCCAGCTTAGGGGTCACCTTACCAGCACACAGCTGCCCAGGACCTGCACCGGCAGCAGCAGTGCCAGCTCCCCTGGAGCAGAGCCCTCTGGCTGCAAAGCACAAGGGCAGGGTCAGTGTGGGTCTGTCCCCACCATGTCTCCCCCAGCCTCTCACCACTCACCTGTGTGACAGTGTAGAGTGGGGCCTCAGGTTCACACTGCTCACCCCGGTGCTGGCACAGGGCTGCGCTGAAGGCTGCAGGGATGCGGGAGGTGAGGTGCAGGCGCAGCTGAAGCCCCCAGACACTCACTGAGACATTCCAGGCAGTCTCTGTGGCCACCAGAGAGACAGGGGAGGTTGCAGGATGCCTAATAGAGTGAGGGGTGCAAGGAACCCCAGAGCAGGGCTGTGCTTAGGCCAGAGCTGCCTCCTGCCCATAGGGCTCACCTGGCTGGTGGGGACACTCCACATGGCTGCTGTTCTTGTAAGAGAACTGAGGGGAGGTGGGATCAACAAAGGGCAGGCTGAGTTGCCCTCACCCAGCACAGCTCCCCAGCCCCTTCTGAGGTGGTGCCCACCCACCCACAGGGGCTTACTCGGAAGCAGAGCTGGGGGTGCACATCCACCTTGTCCAGTATATACACCTGGAACAAATGGAGTGTATCACTCTGACCCGCACAGCCCACAGGCACCCCAGTGCCCACCCATTGCCCTCAAGATCCAGTGGATGCCCCAGCATGGGGGGCGGCACAGTCCCACATCCTGTGACACCTCAAGATCAGAAGCCCTCACCTGCTCATCCTCACTGGCTGTGGAATTGGGGATGTCATGACAGGGTGCAGCCTCATCTGCAGCCTCCCTCCAGCAGAGGGTGGCCCGTGGGCGCAGGGGGCAGCTGGCACTCAGCACCATCACCATCTGGTCTTTGCTGCTGGTGCTGTAGTCATAGAAGCGCACCGAGGACCACAGCTCGGGACCATCTGTGGGGCGCCACATCAGTGGGATGGGGAGACACCAGGGGACACCCCTGGGACTTGGCTCCCCTCCCCACAGGCACTCACAGGCATCTGGCCGGTCACGGAAGGGGCAGTGTTTGCTCCGTGGGCTGTCATGGTGGGAGTAGGAGGCCTAGGGCAGCAGAGAAGGATGGTCAGGGCAGGAGATGCCCCCCACCCCTCCTGCAAGGGCAGATGAAGAGGCTCTGGTGGCTGTAGGGTACACAACCCACCTCAATGCACAGGCAGGGCACCAGGAACTCATACGGCAGTGAGATGTGGCGGCCTCCTGGGACCAGCACCTGCAACATGGAGGGAACATCAGCTGGTGGGGAGTGTGTCCCCCAGTTTGGGATGGGGGTGTTGGGGGGCAGAGCCGTTACCTGCTGGTGGAAGGGCCGGGGCAGCTCCTCACACTCCAGGGCCAGCTGGTGGCACAGCCGCACCATGAGGGCAGGACCATCAGGCACCCACACCTCAATGGCCCGCACCTCAGGGACCCACACATGGGTAAAGACAGGCCCTGCAGCGCAGGCAGGGGGTCAGCTGGCACCGGCATCCCCCCAGGAGACCTCCCAACCCCTTCAGTCTCACCGGGTGGCTCAGCGGTGACCAGATGGCTGCAGCTTAGGGCCAAGCCCCGATCTGGGATGGTGCGGAGAGAGACGAGGACTTGCCGCCCGCTCTCTGCCGGGAAGCAATCGAACTGCCCCTGCCACTGCGGGGAGCAGGGGGTCAGTGGGGGTACTCCGGGCCTTGGTGTCCCCCGGCTCCACTGCCCACTCAAGACTCACCGTTGAGCTGACCAACGCCCGGCGTCGCTGCCAAACCTGCAGCCAGCCAGCCCGGTTGGAGCCCAGCTCCAGGAACGTGAGCTGCAGTCCCCGGACACCGCCGAGCTCTGCGAGAAACCGGAGTGGGGTGTAGACATGNCGACAGGGCGGGCGGCTCCAGCGGCGGCCCAGGGCGGGACGGGCGGCGGCAGCGGGGGTAGCTCAGCGTCCTGTCGGCTGCAGGGAGAGAGCAGAAGGGGGGCGGCCGTGCGCCGGGGGTCCCGCTGGTAGCAGGAGCCCCGGGGACTGGGAGGGGTTGGAGG
>VZTN01027574.1:40117-50998 GCA_013400515.1 Erpornis zantholeuca | reverse complement strand
GCTGCACGGGGTGGGGGTCACCGAGCCCCGTTTGCCCTGAGATTCGGCGGGGGTGCGGCTGGCGGGCACTGGCTCAGTCGCTCTCGCTGGAGTCGCTGCTCTGCTCGCCCTGCACCTTGTTGCGGTGCTGCATGGCGCGGTGGTAGGCGATCTGCACTGACTTGCGGATGTTGGACTTGCGGCCCTCCAGCATCTTCTCTTTGTCCAGGTCCTGGTTCACCCCCAGAGGCACCAGCTTTGTCCGGGGCAACCACTGCCTGTGGAGAGTGGGGGGCCACCTCATTTGAGGGTTACAATCGTCTCCGGGAACCCCCACCCCAAAGCCCTCGGTGCCCTGGCCTTACCAAGTGCGCTTGTTGTCGAAGAAGAGGACAAGGTAGAGGTGCTCGCGTGCTTCCTGAGTCATCTGTTCCCCCAGCTTTAGCACCTCCAAGGGGGGCACGGGGATGGGGACACCATGGTGGAACATGCCTTCCCGTGGCATCTTAGGGTCAATGATCTGCCAAAAGAGTAGGGGAGGACTGAGAGGAGAACAGGGACCCAAGACCCAGTCTCCAGGAAGGGGATGTGGATTTCGGAGGCCCCAACAACGGGCAGTACTCACCAATGCCGGGTAGGAGGGGTAACCCCGGCACTTGGCCCACACCAGGTCCAGGGCATCCAAGGAGGAATCCTCATCCTCAGATAGCCACCCTGCACCACGCCCCATGCCCTTACGTACCACTGTACAGGAGGAGACGGGAGTCAGTCAAATCCCCCAAGGTGATGGTGCCAGCCAGGCATATGGCTGCACAGCCACAGTACTTACTGCCGTGCCCCACGCCTCGTCCTGTGCCCACGGAGTAGGACTCGTTCTCTGTCCCTGATGTGTCCTCACTGCTGTCCTCTGGAAAGTTCACTCGGGAGAAGGAGGGTTTCCCTCTGCCCTGCTTGGAGGGCGTTGTGCTGCAGACAGGGAGCAGGGCCATCAGGAAGTCATGTTAAGCTTCCAGAAACTGCTTTCCAGAGGGCCAGACTGGTGGGACACCAGAGCTTGTGACCTCCAACCGCTGGCCTCGGCACTGGGAAGGACTTGGCAGAGGTACCAAGCAGAAAGGTGGGATGGTGCTTTTGCCAGGGTGCAAGCCAGACCCTCACCCAGTTTAACCCGGGAGGACCAGAAGATGTGCCCTGATCCGAATTAGAAGCGCAGGCTGGTACTGCTGGTACTGGCTGCTGGAGGGGCCAATGACAGAGCAGCCACTGTGCCAGGAGGGAATTCCCCAATTCATGCTTCCTTTGTGCCCTTTGCTGCACACTCACACCTTTAAGTTTTACATTAAAAAAGGCACAAACCCCACAGATTTCTAGAGATTAGCAGCTGGGCTGCAGGAGGATGAGCAAGATGGGGACCACCAAACAGCAGTCCTTGTCCAGCAACTCAAGGCTGAGAGCTGCCCACTGCCACCCTGAGCAGCACTGCTGTCAGCAGAGCTGGGCCAGGGACAGTACCTGGTGCGGTCTGAGGGTGCGCTGCTGCTGCTGCTGCTGCTGGACTCTGAGTCGGAGCTGCTCCGGGGAAGATTGCAGTCGTTTCGGTACACCAGGAAGCTCTTCTTCACGGGCTGGTTCCCGCTGCTGAAACCGTTGGCTGGCAGGTCTGAAAAACACCCCAATAAAGAGCATTACCACTGCACCAGAGCCTGCCACGCACTGCCAGCAGGGCCACAGCTACCCAGCTGCACCCACCCATGGTAGTGTCCTCTGTGGACTTGTCACTGTCACTGTCTGAGCTGGAGCTGGGGCGTGGGCTTCGGCCTCTCTTCCTCTGCCGCTGCGAGGACCCCATTATTGGCAGCTGGGGGGGCCCAATAGGGCTGTTCCCATGCCCAGGAGTGATCTGGTTGTCTCGATTCTTTGGGGGGCGTCCTGGACGTTTTGGAGGGCCTGCAGTTTTAGGGTTCTTCTTGGAGAAGAGCACAGAGGTCCTCCTGCCAACTTCATGTGCTGGTGTAGAAGAAGAATTGGGACCCAGACCTGGAAGAGGGAGAAGGTGTTAGCTGCAGCCCTGATGGCTGGGACTGCATGGCAGTGGTGTCAAGAAACAGCTTTGTTTCTTGGGAATATTATCTCAGATGATCCTCCCTGACTGCAGAGGAACCTGCTTTTCCCAGTGATTAGGGGACAGGACTGGGATGCAGAGGTGGCAAACCCTCAGTGACACATGGTAGCTCTACCCGAAGCTTTTGCTGTGCTCCCCACAGAGCCCAGCTCACCATCTCCATCCAGGGAGCTGGCAGCTGGCCTGTTTGACTCTCAGCCCTGGGAGAGCATTTGGAGGCCAGCAGTCAGTGTTGTTGCAATTCCCTCCCATGCCCTCAGGCAGAAAGGAACACTGAAGGCAGCCTGCTCCATAATGACCCTAAAAACCAGGCAACTTGACCAAGCTGGCAGGGCCTGGCAAGAGGAAACAATCCACCTCATGCCTCACATCACACAGCTAGAACAGTCAGTCTCTGGAACAACGTCCGGTTCCTCAACTGACAAGGAGATGAGTTCACCAGGTGAATGCTGACCACTGCTGTGAACCCAGCGACCTGCCAACCCTCCCCAGGGGCAAACACGCACCAGGCTGTGGCTGTTCCAGATGTAAAACGCAGACTCCTTCATCCAATCCCCCCTGCTTGGTGGGCACAGCTGACTACAAACTATCCAGTGAGCATGCTGGGAGAGGCAAAGACATCATACTCTACACTCACCCCTAAGGGAGGCACTACAGGAAATGAGGCATTCCCGCAGGGGGGTGCATGATAAGGGACTGTCCCAAAAGAGGCCACCTGCTCCTTTCCCATGGAGGAGTGAAGAGGGAGGTGTGTGTTGGGAGCTGCCCACACAGTCCTGCCTCAGGAGACACCTGGCAGGGTAGCCTCTCCCCAGCCAGGCCTGTCCAGAGGCAGCTCTCCATGGCTCCCCAGACTAGCAGTTCTGGAAGGAGCATTACCTTTGCCAGTCTCCTGGCTGCTGCTCTCCTCTGCAGCACTGTCCGTCTGCACATCCTTCTCGCAGGGGTTGTGGGATTGCAGAACTCCCCTGGCAGAGGAGCTGTGCCGCTCCAGCCCATCCCGGCCCAGGTCCCGCGGGTGCGCGAGCTTCCGCCGTAGGACTGTGATCTCCTTCTTGATCATCTTGGCCCGGCGGGACCGTCCTATGCTCTGCTTGCCAGCATTGACCTCATCCAGCCGCTCCAGCAGGATCTTTAGCTGCTCCTCCAAGGGCAGGTGCTTCTGATTTTCTGAGAGCAGCAGCCGCACATCTTCTGGGGAAATGAAGAGGAGCAGATGGATGAAAGAAATCAGGAACTCACTGGAGCTCCTCTACCTGAAAGGGCATGAGGCAACCCAGGTTCCCTGCAGGGAAGGAGCTGACATGGCATCAAACACCTGTGAACCCTTTAAGGCAGTTATCCTACAAGGCCAAGAGAAGGAGACCTGTGGGAAGTCAGCCAGTTGGGACTACTGGGGAAAGCAGGCTGATCAGCAGTGTGGAGAATATCATGGTTCACATTGTCTGGAACAAGGACACAACAGGAAAAAAAGTACTCACAGACAAATCACTGCCTAGAACCAACCTAATGGGGCTGACAGATACCTGGCTAACAAAACCACCAGGTCTCTGGGGAGTGGGAACACACAGCCTAGCATTCGACTTAACCTCCCAGAGGAGGCAGCTCAGACTCTTCAGTGCCTTGACTCTCCCCAGGCTTTACCTCTGAGTAGCCTTCATACCCCAGGACAGGGAACGAGTACCCACCATCCTCAATGTCTTGGATCTGAGCCTCTTCCACTGTTACACAGTGGGGGAAGTGCATGCCTGTCTCGAAGTCAATGCCCATCTTCTCTGCCTGCCGGCGAGCCTGCCGGAGCACAGCACCTCCCTGCTCCCGCAGACGGATGGCTGCCCGGTAGAAGATTGTGTCTTTGGCATTGTATTTCAAACAGTTGTTAATTATCAGGTTGAAATCCTCCTCAAAGTCATCGAAATTCAGATAGCGATAGGCTTCCAGATTTTGTTTCATTGTCTGAAAATCCATTGGCTTCTTGATGTGATCCAGGTAGTCTGGGACCTGCATGAGGAAAGAGCCAGAGCTAAGAGCCCAGGAGCCACAGTTAGCAGTACCTGCTCCAAGAAAACAGTTGTTAGAGGAATCAGGTATCACTCCCTGTGCTCTGCTCAAATGCACACTGGGGAATGCCGTCTGCTTTTGCAGCTTGAGGAACAGCAACGCCTCCGGACTAGGAAGCCCATGTGCTGTGCTCAACCTGTTAGAGTGGATATGCACTCCGAAGCGTTTTACAGCTCCAGCACACACACCAGCATCCTGTCCTCAACTCCTGCCTGCAGGCAGCTGGGATCCAGTATGCTACATGTTATTCCCTGGAGAAGCAGCTGCAAATGCAGCCCCAGGGGTGAGGGTGAGTGCAGAAAGTTAAAACATAGGTATACAGGTGGCAGCACTGGCTGCAGGTGAGATGGTGCAGCTTTCCTACCCATCTGCTAAGATGCCTCCATGCTGACCAGCTGCCAGAACCTTGCAGAGACCATGTAGACTTTCCCCATATTCCCAGGCAGGGACTCAGTGACAGTCTCGGGAATTATCTCTCCTGCCTGCAGCAGTGACAGTCTGAGGGTCCAACCCATCCCTGTGCTGTGCTCAGTCAGTCACCTAGCAGAGGCCTTCACAAGAGGACAGGTAAGAGCATGTCAGCTGGTAAGGGCTGGCACTTTGCCTTTCCCAGTGGGAATCCTCAACTGCTCACAGACCCTGGGATGTCACAAGTAACACATGCAAAGAAAGGGTCAAGTGCTGTGCTTCCAGCTGTCACCAGCTCAGCTGTTCTGCATTCCTGCTCACCCAGGAGGGGCAATGCTGCACACCCTCCTCAGGTGAGTAAGGGATGCTGGGATGTGTGAGCCAGCACCAGACTGCTCAGGGATCTTCTGGACCAGAGCACACCCTGGGCAGCCCTTGGCATGAGCAAGGGACAAGCTTGAGTGAAGTAAAAATCCGGGGGAGGGGGTTCTTACTTCGTAGATTTCTGTTACCTCAGACAGAGGGACCGGCTCACTGAAGATGTTGCCTGTGTCCTTCTCCTGCAGCTGCTCAAGTGTCTTGCGGAGGAGGATGAGAAAGGGGGTCAGCTGCATTTCCAGTGCCACCTGCTGCACTTTGATCTGAAACAAAGGAACAGAGCGGGGCTGAGCCCCTGGCCCCAGCCAGGCAGTGAGGACTGTCCCCAGGAAACAGCAGTGCAGCCCTGTAGAACAGCAACCCCTCTCCTCCCCTTGCAGGGGCAGGGACTGCCCCTCATCCCCGTTTCTGGGGAGTAGAGGTGTAACACCGGCTCCAGCACCTGTGCATCCCACCTGCACCTTGCAGAGCAGCCACCTTTGCTCAGAGCCATCGGAGCAGGGCGCAGCACGGCCGAGGGGACCCCACACACCTACAGCACTCAAAGGAGCCCCTGCTGATGTCCACCCCAGCGGCTCCCCAAGGAGGGGCAATCGTTACCGTCTCTCTCTTGAGCTTCTCCCGCTTGCGTATCAGCTCCACCAGCAAGCGCGCACGCTCGAGGTCATGGCGCAGGCGCTGCCATGACTTCAGCTGTTCCTTCAGGGCCCAGTTCTTATCCTCAGTGTCTCTCTGTGGGAATATCAGAGGCCATGAGCTGATAGAAGATGTGCTCCCATCTCCACCTTCCTGACTGTGTGCTGGAGCTCTTCCCTGGCAAAGGGAACCAGCATGCCTGACCCACTCTTTCAGCGAAGGTCACAGCTCCTTTCTTGTAACCTAGGCAGATCCTTCAGGACCAGTCTGACCTCTGGTGAGAGCTAAATACCTGTCCCTTGGTCACCAAGCCCTTAGGATGTCAGGAGGTGGACATCCTGAGCCTCTGGAAATACTCTTCCTAACATGACCAACTGCCTGCAGCTGCCCAAAAGATCTGTGCTGCTGCTCACAGCTCTGACAAAGAGCAACACGGCAAAAAGGGAACACAGCTCTGGTTGCTTTCATTTCTGGAGCACCAAAAAAATTAAAGCTTTTATCCTGCCATAGCCAAAACTGAGCAGAAACAGTCTCAACTCTTCTCCAGCAAAAATAAGTAAGAATAAAGGCAGGAGAAACCCCTGCCCAGTTGCAGTCACCAAAGGGCTCAGAAAGAAAGATTTAGAGCTCAGACAGGGAGCCAGAAGAAAAATCTTACTTTCTGGCACCAGACTTCACATCTGTAAAGTGCTGACTGTGGGCTGAAAGCAGCACCCAGAGGGTGCGCTCCTGGAGCAATACCAGAAACTGGAAGCGAGGCCTTGGTTCATTCCAGATTCTGTCTGGGGATCCCTGGCCATCCCTCTCAACACTACCTGACACAGCGGCCTCATACTAGTGCCATTTCTGACAGGTTTGCCATCACCACTGGCTAAATGCAGGCACAATAAAGGAACTACCTTCAGCGTGGCAGCTTGAGAGGGCAGGATTCCCTTCTCGTGGCAGCCTGCCAGTGGCGTCGCTGCCTGGCAATTCTCTGAACACTAAGAGCGGAGGAGAAGGTGAAGCAGCAAAAGCAGCTGGAGATGTCCTTTCCTCATCTGAAAGCTCATACCCCTGACCCCCATTCTGCACCTGCAGGCATCACATGCAGCAAAGGCTCCAAGCCCACAGCTCCAAAGGCACAGGAAGCATGCACACAGCCAGGGCTTCCTGCAGCCCCTCAACAAGCAGCCCTTACCTGGTCGCAGTTTCTCTGTGACTGCAAGTGTGTCTGAAGGCGGCGGAGCAGGGGGACACCATTGCGGGACTGTCTCTTGAGAGTCCAGTAGCTATGCAGCCTCTGCATGAATTGGCTCTTCCTCTGGATGGTTAAACGGTTTGTAATCTTACTGAGCCTGAGGAAAGAGAGGAACCACAGAGTCCATCAACGAGACAAGCCTGGCTGCTGCAGGAGAAGCCCTGGCTAGGGACATGTAGCAGCAAGGCCACTTGAGAGCAGCTGAGAAGCTCCTCAGGCAGAGAACAACACCCTTTTCCATGGCAGGACTTTCTGTAACACCAAGTCACACAGGGTAGGCACAATGGAGGATGCCAGGAAATGTGCAGCTTTGCCCCTCCGTAACAGACTTGTCCTTTCTACTTCCTGTCAACTTTTGGGCAAAGCCTGGGGAAGATTGGGGTGCAAGACACCCACACTGGGGGCTGGACTTTTAACACCTCCCTTGGTCCCTGAGACCATGAGTGTTAAGGTGCTACTACCCCAAAACCATTATCTACCAGGCTGGGGACCACTTGCTGTGACAGAGAGTCTGGCCAAATGTTACTAGAGAAACTGAAGCCCTGGCAAAGCACGAGGAGGGAGCAGGAGGCATGCGTACAACAGAAGTCCCATCCAAGGCTATCTGTAACAGCCCAAAACACCACAAAACGGATTGCTTACTTCCCAGAACAGCAGATAGTCTTGAGAGGTTGGGACAGCCTTGTTCAGTAGAGTTGGACAGAGATGCCCTGCTAGCAGACAACCAAAGGGATGAACCCTCAGCATCTCCCCACGTCCCAGGGACAGCTCTTCCCAGGAAATGACCCAGCCTGCATCAGCCTCAGCTGAAGAGGCTAGGGACAACAGCCTCATGTGCCATCACTGGCCAAGCACAGCTCCCGCAGGAAGACGTGGCATTCTGGCAACAGCCCTTGAAAAATATTTAATCCTAACAGGAAGGCTTGGAGAGACAGCTTTCAGCTCCCATGGCCACCCAGCCCTGCTTCAACAGGCAGCGCCGAGAAGGAGCAGCTGCTACTCTGCCTGGCAGAGAACACTGAGGAAGCCCAGCAAGGAGTATGTGGCTGCTGGGATGGATGAGCTCTGCTCAGCAGAGCACAGGGATCCCCAACCCCAGAGCCAAAAAATCCCCAGGATGAGCCCATTTTCCAGGCCTGAATTGCTCCTACACTTCTGTCTTTTGTGTGACACAAGCTCACAAAAAACAGACCTTGGCAGAAAGGAGAGCAATTCCCTCCCCTACACCTCGTTTACTCCAGTGCCTGAGGTCAGCACAAGAGGAAAGGAGTGCTAGGAACCTCCAGCTGCTTCCTGACACATCCGGCCAAGTTCATTTTCTACTGTTAAACTAACAGCAGCTATTTCCTGTCCTGCTGAGGGCCCAGACACCATTGTGGAGCAGTGCATGGCCCTGCCTCTCTGCAGGACTCCCAGAGGAAACCACCACAGCCCTCTGTGACAACAAAGTGAGAAGTACCTGTGCAAAAAGCTAAGAAGAGAATTAGGATAATGCCCACATGGAAGGCAGGACACAAAGCATGGAAGAAAGGAGAAATATCTCCCCAGTACAGGGAGGGCGGTTGGTCGTACCTGTGGGGGGGGATGCAGGGCACAGAAACCACAGGCGCTGCAGCTCGTTTCTCTGCCAGGATCTTCCGTGCCTTTTTCATCTTGATTCTAGACTTGGCCTTTGCTTTTTTGACTTTCTCAGAACTCCAACCCTTCCCCTCCTCCTCTTCCTCCTCATCCTCCTCTTCCCCCTCACTGTGGGAGAGGGCAGGAAGCCTGCGCATGGAACCTGGCGGTGTGTGGATGTCACAGTAGGCAGTTTTGCGCACACTGAAGGAGGTACCATTGGCACCCGTCTCCCTGACGGGCTCCATCTTCATGTACAGCCCGGCCTGCTGGGCACAGGTGACATGGAAGGCGGTGTAGCAGTTGGCTTTGTGACACTGGATGCAAGCTCCAGAGCCACGCTGCTTGCAAATGTAACAGGTCAGCTTCCAGCGTGCAGGCGGGATGTGCTCGATGCTGTCAATGGGCTCCAGGAAGACAGTGTTGGCAAAGCACACCTCCGGGATCCAGAGGGCACAGACCACATGTGCCCAGCGCCCATCGTCCGTCTGCTTGAAGGCCCCCCCCTTGTTTGGGCAGAGAGCACAGTCCACAGCACGCGAGGGTGACTGCAGGCACCGTCTGCAGAGCCACTGTCCCTCGGGGATGTAGGGTACCCCATAGCACTCCTGGTGCACAGCTAGGTTGCACATGTCGCAGAAGAGGATGACGTTGCTGTTCTGACACTCCCCATCATTGCAGATGCAGCAGACAGCATCCTCGTCCACCAAGGCATTTGGGTCCCCCTTGTTGTGGCTCTCAAAGTAGGACTCCTTCTCTAGCCGGTCCATCAGGTACTCAAAGATCTCCTGGGGAATAGGGCTCACGCCTTCATTCTTCCGCCTCTCGTTCATGATGTCCAGCCAGATGTAATCCTCCTCATCCATGTCGTACTCCACCTCCTCATCCAGCTCCTCTGCCGACTTCTCAATGTATCTGGAAGGACAGCATGGGAAAGTAAGGGCATGTTCAACACGGCTGGAGCTGCTGAGCCCCAACTCCAGGATTTGTCTGTGGCTGAGGGAATGTTCAAGTGCTCCAGCTGAGCCATCAGTCAAAATAAAGAAACAGGGACAAGGCAGGAATGTGCAGAAGTGGGAGGTGCTGCAGCACCCTGACTAGCACAGTGGCACAGCAGAAGCTTGGAGACAAAACAACAGTGGTCTAAGGAGTAAGGTCAGGCCTTGGAGACTCATCAGTGCAAGGAGGGGGCCTGCATGTGCCACCCAGCAAGTGCTAGTGCTCTGGAGGCAGCAGCCTCACAACCAAGACACAATAACCATGCACAGAGGCACCATGTTTCATTCATTCTGATTTGGGGCCTCTGTTAACTCCTGCCTGAGGTATTAACTGGGGCCACTGCACCCACCAAATCTCTCACAGAGTACTGTAGGATAACAATTAAGAATTACACCCACAGACAGATCCTACAGGTACCCCCTGGTGCTGAAGGGCTCTGAACTATCCCAGCATAGATAGCCTACCTACAAAGAGCAGAATGAGAGGCAAAAGGACACATTTGAGTTCTGTTTTGATTTTATGTGCTGTTCCAGCAAGGAAAGAGCACAGCACAGCTGGCAATGACCTAAGCAGCAACTGAGAGCTCTGCAGATGCACAGACCCCTCAGAACTGTGATGTGACACCAGGAAGAGCCCCAGGAGCCTGAAGCCATGGAACAGCCACCACTGTTCCTGGGAGAGACAGACAGAGGCCATTTCCAGGAGCCATGGGCAAGCCACTTGAACAGAGCGAGGCCAATTCCGCCTCCAAATCCAGGGCATGAACCTAGGAGTCTCGTTGCACCCTGCCACGGACAATACCTGTAGTATGAGGTGGGACGAGGCGGGGCGTCGGGGGTGTCCTGCTCCAGCTCTCGGTATACCACCTCGGGCAGCTTGGGGGTAGTGCTGGCTGAGGCGTTGTGGTGATGGTGGTTGGAATCCTTGCGCTTCTCCTTGTTCTTGTGCTTCCCAGATTTGGGCGGGATGCTCTGCGTCTCCGTGTTCTCCTTATTGCTCCCATTCTCGGGCACCTCCTCGGGAACATCCTCGTCCTCGGACACTACGTCGAGATTATCGAAGATGCTGATGCGGTGAACGCGGCCATGCAGGTCCACCTCCACCATGCGTTGGGCCTGGGCGTAGGTCATCACCTCTCGGCCGGGCGACTGGGAGGTCTCGGAGGGGCTGGGCGACTGCTTGTTGGCAGCGCGGGCCTGGCGCCCCTTCTTCTTGTGCTTGCGCAGGGGGGTGTGCTGGGGCGGGGGCGGGTTGTCGTGGTCATAGTGGTACAGGTGGTACTCGATCCCGCTGTAGCTCTTGTAGATCTTGCGGCAGGTGCCCACCGGGCACTCGTAGGGCGGCTTGGTGGCCCGCAGGTTGTGGCAGAAGGTCTTCACGTCGAAGTCTACGCCCATGGCGGGGCCGCGGGGGACCGAGGCCAGGCCGGGCCGGACCGGGC
>VZTN01027574.1:1345-39591 GCA_013400515.1 Erpornis zantholeuca | reverse complement strand
GGCCCCCTGGCCTTCCCCGCCCCACGGCACCCAGTCCTCCCGTCCTCCTTGGTCTCCCCGCTCCCCCCTACCTCAGCACGGCAGCAGACCCAGTTGAGCAGTTTATTTACAGTCGGTAACGCAGTAGAGACCCGCCTGCCCTCCGCTCCGTACCCCGCGGTGGCAGGAGCCCCGGCCGTGGGGCAGGGCATGGGGCAGGTCGGCCAGCCGGGATCAGCAGAGCCGGAGGAGAGGGCACAAGCAGGAGCGGGGTGCAGGCAGGAATGGGGCGCAGGCAGGAGCAGGGCGAGGCCGCTGCCCCAAGGAGCAGCGGGGCTGAGACCCCCGGCAGGCATTCAGGGCCAGCCTTCCCCTGGGCCAGACGCCAGGCTGCTCTCCCGGGACACACACACACTGTGTGCACCCGGGCGCTGGCTCTGCCCGCGCCGCCACGGCCGAGGGACAGTCCCGCCTTGCTGTTGGACATCAGGCAGGAGGAAGAGGCGGCCAAGGATGTCCAGCTCTGTGGTCTCACTGCCAGAAGGGGGTCCCAGCCCTGTTTTCACCAACCATAGCAGCTAATTATCTCCCTAATGGGGCCACATCTCCATGCTTAAGCCCTGGCCACCAGCAGAAGAAAGGTGACATATCCTTGCCCCACCAGCCAGTCCCATGGCTCATGGAAGAGCTACTTGGGATCTGCCCGGCGAGGCTTAATGTCACGGGTCTTCATGTAAGAGAGCAGCTGCTCAGGGATCTCAGCCAGCACGTCCTTGGCCAGGCGGGCCATGCTCAGCACCTGGTTGCTCGAGTTGTCCACATAATCCCGAAATGGTACAAACTTTGAGGGCAAGAAGTTTGCAGTCCGGTTGGAAAGAACTCTGGTGCTGTGGGGGTCAGCAAGGGGGACTGAGCATCTCTCACCCATAGCGGGTCTGGATTCAATGCCAGAGTTACCTGTACAATGTCCCTCTCAGCATACCGTCCCCGGGAAGACAACCGTACCTCGTCACCGTCCAGCTCCTCCATGGCTGGGGGTGACAGCTGGTGTCACCAAGCCTCAGTGGGGTGAACACCGGGGATGGAAACACCAGCCCTTTGGATGCCTTTGGTATCCCAGAGGAAGGGACAATGTTTCCATCCCTCTTCCCTGGTGTCCCCAAGTCCCAACTCACCCTCAAACTCAGCTGGACCTACTCCCACGATGATGATGGACATGGGCAGGGAGGAAGCCTGTGGAACAGAGGCAGGGTGTCAGCCAGGATAGTGCCCATGTGAAGTGAACTCAGAGCAGCAAGGGTGCACTCACAGTGACAATGGCTTCCTTGGTCTGCAGCATGTCAGAGATTACGCCATCAGTGATGATGAGGAGGACATGGTATTGTGAGCCGTCGGTCACCTGAGCAGCTGTTCTATGGGGAAAAGGGATGGGGTCCCTCAAGCACTCCACTGGCCCTGCTGTGGGGAGATGGCATTTGCAGATGGCAAAGGCAGGGAGAGTGCCCCAGTGCTCACCCAGCCACCTGGTTGATGACAGGAGCAAAGTTGGTAGGACCGTAAAGCTGGACAGTGCGCAGGCTCTGGAGGTAGGACTCCAGCACACCTTCAATGCCAGCACAGCTGGGGTTCTCCACATTGTTGTTCTGGGGGACAAAGATGGGTGCTTGGAGAAGGAGAACAGCTCCTGGTGGCCCCAGGCTGTGGGATGCTGGGGCAGGATGTGGCCAGGGTCCTCCCCCTCCCCGCCAAGCTGCTGTGGGCACCCCAAGACCAGCTCTGCCCCACAGCCAGGGCTTCTGGGTTCACCCTCAGCCCTGTTCCACAGGGAGGGCGCACCAGAGGAAACTGGTGGGAGATCTTGCCGTCAGGTGGGACTTTGGCACCAAAGCCATAGGCAGGGAAGAGTTTGTCACTGTCGTAGTCCTGGATGATTTCCCCCACTGCCTTCAGTGCCAGGGCATAGGCGCTCAGCTGGTAGGGGCTCACGTAGTGCAGCGAGGTGGGCTGTGACGGCAACCCTGCGGCACAGTGCCCATAGCACCCACCCCATGGCCAGCCCCACAGGGATGGGGACCCCCCAGACACCAGGTGCACTCACCATTGGAGGCCGTGAAGTCGATGGCAACAGTGAAATTCAGCTGTGTCCTTTAGGAGGAGAGGAAGGCTGCCGGCCCCACGGCACAGGGATACCATCTTCTAGCCCTACAGTGCTGGTGTTTCCCTGCCCAGACCCATTGCCTGGGCTCCCCCTTCCCCAGCCAGCACCCCACAGCCCCATGCCACCATTTTGCATCTACTTCCCAGCCCCACTGCCCCCTTGTCACCCCCAGGCTGCATCTTTGCTGTCACCACTGTCCTTGCCCCAAGACCCTCAACCATGGGGGATCTCAAGGAGCTGGGGGGCTCCCGGCCCCCCACTCACCCGCCCCGTATGTAGTCAACAAAGGTGAACTCAGACTCAACGGAGAAAGAGAGCAGTGTCACCTGTGGGCACAGGAGATCAGATCTCGAGCCCCCCCAGCCTGGCACACGCAGCTGCTGGAGCAGCACCAGCCCCTGGAAGGCAGGAGGTCCAGGAACTTCCCAGCCCCACTCACAGTGCCAGAATTCACATATTTCTTCTTCTTGCATTTCTTCCTAGGATTCAGCACCTGCAGGAACAGGAGTGGGTCAGCCCCAGCATGGAGTGCACCCTGCTCTCACCCTGACCCACCACCCTACCTCATACACTGTGAACTGACTCTGTGCTCGAGAGAGCTCCCGGTAGCTGGTGGCAAATTCCCCAATGAAGTCGTGGCTGCAGGAGGAACACAGAGTCAGTGTGGCCAGGCACCTGGGTGAGAGGTGCCCTAGGAAGCTTCAGCAGCACCCTGATGTCCCTTGCCTCACCTCCCATCCCGGTCCCAGTCGTACACATCTATCTTCACTGTCCTGAAAGTGAAGGTGCACAGTGGGTGAGCCACCAGCCAGGCTGGCACAGCCCCTCCAGCCCCTGCTTTGGGGACACCCAGCCTGACAGCCCAATCCAGCAGAGTAGCCCTGCCTGCCCAGCCTGTGGCTCTGCTGGGAGGGAAGCAGGAAATTTGGGTCATGGTGGGGACCTGGAAAGGAGGGGGTTGCCTTTATGTAATTTGGGTTACAATAGAGAAAAAAACCCAATGGGGACCCAATTCTGAGCTGCCTGCTGCTGCTGGGACAAGCCCACAAAGAACTGCTCATACCCTGCTCTGGCCCCATGGCTGCCCCTGTCCCTGTCCCCATCCCCATCCCCATCCCCATTCCTGTACCGGTCGTAGTCGCCATTGCAGAGGGCACGCACGGGGATGGTGAAGGGCTGCCACACCGGGTTGAGCGTGTTCTTCACCACCTCTGTCTTATGGCAGATAGTAAAGCTGGGGGGACAGGGCAGGGTTGGGCCACACTGTCTGGTGACATTGGCACCCTGCCTGCCCCACGGGGTCTCTGTGCTCACGTGCCATCCTCGTTGCTGCGATAGAAGACGAGGAAAGGGTCAGATTTTCCAAAGAAGTCCTTCTTGTCCAGCTTGTTGGCGCACAGCTGCATCGTGACGATGTCCTGGGAGCAGGGACTGTCACTGCCAACTACCTCCTCACTCCTGGCACCAGCAGCTTCTGTACTGAGGGACCATGCAGCCCTCTCCTCACTGCAGCCAGTACACAGGTACTCACCCGGCAGTTGCTCAGCTCCTCAGCCAGCAGCAGAATAGTCCCACACCGCTTCCCTGGGACACCCCTGGAACCAGAGGCACACAGTCAGCTTGGGGACAAGGAGGACAGTTCAGGGGCAAGAGGTGGGGTCAGGGCTGGGGCTTCTGTCCCACAGCTGGTAATGCTTGGCAGTGTGACCAGAATCTCCATCGCAGGACATGCAGGGAGGGATCCATTGGGGCAGGTGGTGGAGACACAGTGTGGCACCCTCCAACCTCACCTTACCACACAGTGTGACTCACGTTAGGGGTCTCTCCAGGCGTCCCCGCTGGGATCCAATCACCTCTCCCAGTGCCACAAACGCCTGCCCCAGGAAGTCCTGTGCCCCAAAAAAGCACTATGAGACCCTGGAGGTCTGTTGCCCCAGTCCCCACCACCCACACCCACCCTTTTCTCTCCCAACGGACCCATGGGACCTGCCACCAACTTGAATCTGGGCCACCCCATGTGTCCTGAACCTACACTGTGACCCAAGAGCCACCTCGCAGCCCAGAACTCATTGTGCATCCCCAGGACTATCCCAAGTGCCTGCTCCATGTGCCTTACACTCATTCTGTGTCCACAGGGCATCCCCACAGCCCTGAACCCATCCTGCATCTCCCTCCCAAACTGTTCTACATGCCCTGGATCCCTTTGGGCCACCCTGTACCCATCCTGCCCCTCAAAAGCCACCCCCATGGTGTGTCCTGGCCCCATCCTGCCCCACCAGGTACTCCCATGAGGTCTGGGTTTTCAGGGCGGAGCAGAGACTGGTATGTGGCAGGCACCTACCTTCTGTCAGTCCCCATGGGGCACGGAGAGATGGAAAGCAGGTTAGAGCCCTCCGAGGGGCACTTGTCCCACCCCGACAGCACCCACACAGGGCACAACCTCGGGGTGTCCCACCATGGCGTCACACTGGGGCGTCATTACATGTACCCCCGGCACAGGCTGTGCTCACCTGCTTTAAAGC
Organism: Erpornis zantholeuca; assembly: GCA_013400515.1. Taxonomy (NCBI): domain Eukaryota; kingdom Metazoa; phylum Chordata; class Aves; order Passeriformes; family Timaliidae; genus Erpornis; species Erpornis zantholeuca. The sequence goes on along the minus strand of VZTN01027574.1, from coordinate 34,932 downwards.
GGAGCAGCTCTTGGAGTCCACGTTGTAGCTGGTGTGGGAGAGCAGAACCCTGAGCTGGTGCCTGCAGGGATGCTTCAGCACACAGCTCCACTTCCCCACCCATCCAGGCGATTCAACACTGTATTCTTATTTATTATCCTTATTTATTACTGACTCGGTGCTTTGTTCCACCCTCGGTGGGGCCAAGCCCTTCCCTGGCCACCCTACTCACACATCGAAGCGGAGGTTTTGCTTCTCCTCGAAGTAGTAGTCGAGGATGAACTTGCGGACAAAGTCGGGGTTCAGGGTGTTGTCGATCACCTCGGTGCGTCCGAACTGCAGGGAGAGGGGTGAGGGTGGCCCCCCTAGGACCCGTCCCCATCGCAGCTGCCTCGGCGCTAATCCCGGTGGGAGATTAGCGCTGCTGGCGGGGCCGGATCATTAACGTGGACGGGGAGGGATCATTAGCGTGGACACGGGTGGCCATATGGGCCCGTTTAGTCCAGCCGGGGATTAGCCAGGAGAGAGGGCCACGCTCACCTCCTTCCACTCGCTGCTCCCCGAGACCTGCACAAAGAGGACCACCACTGCGGAGAGAGGAGCAGAGCCATGCTGCCGTGCCGTGCCGTGTCTGTGCCATGCCATGTCCCTGCCCGGCTCCGCCACCCACCTGGGTCGGACTTGGAGAAAGTGTCCATGTCCAGCAGGTTCCTGGGGGAAGAGCCCGGCGTGAGCTACCCTCAGCATCACCCACCTGGCCCCGCAACGGGTCCCCATGTCCATTCCCCTGATCACAGGGGGGATGGACTATGCCAGAAGGCCGTGCTGGCACGCATATATAAGAGCATCGGCACTCCAAGGAGACACGCTGACTCCCTCTGCTAGGTTCGGTGGGGCAGGGGGGCGAGCGGCGAGCAGCGTCTCCAGCGCTGATGATGATTGAACATGACAGGGAACCCATTTACAGGATGAAACCTTCCCCCGTGCCGCCGGCGCCGGCTGAGTGCCCGCCGCGCCCCGGCAGCAGGAGCTTGGCTAATGGCGGGGTGCAAAAGTGAGAAGAAAGGAGACACTTGGAGCAGGGGCTGAGCAGCCAGTGGGCATCCCCCGACACAGCTACCGGGAGAACGATTGATCGTCGTCCTGAGCGCGGTGTGACACCGGAAAGTGCCGGGGAATGCTACCGGCTCTGCTGGGATACTTCCCGCATCCCCGGGGCGGCAGCACAGGGTGGGCTGGGGCACGGCCGGGGACTGCGGGGCTAAGCCAGCTCTCCTGGCCCCAGCGCGCAGGGGAAAGACCCCACCCCGATCTGGGCTGGGTCCTGGGGCTGCGAAACCGAACGTTGTCCCTTCTCTGGGTTGTCTCCAGGTGTGATCCCCGGTCCCTGCCTGGAACTGCCCGGTTCCGCGGTCCCGCAGTCCCTCTGCCTGCCGTCCGGGAAGCTGGCAGCGGGGGCCAAGGCTCAGCCGCGGGGAGAGGGCGGCCCCGGCCCGGCCAGAATTTGCATAGTTCGGGGATATGCTGGAGGTGCCCACCCCGGTGCCCACCCCACAGGGCCCACGGCATGGGGACGCTACCTCCCAGTAGAACGCCGGTCCCTGTCCCTGCGAGCGGGACCCCCGGCCGCAGGCAGCGGTGCCTCCGACGGGCTATATTTAGCCGCCGGCAGACCGAATCAGCCGCCGCCGCTTGACCGGCGGACGCTGGCCAGAAGCTGGGGCACCGAGCAGCCCCTCTCCTGCTGTCCCCCTCCCGCCGCCGCCAACGCTGCCACGCTCCCGGTCCCGTTGCCTTGCACCGAGCTCGCCGAGCCGGGCATAGATGGGCAAAGCCGGGCAGCTCCTCGCAGCCCGCGCCGGCACCCCGCGCCCCGCCGGCATCACCCCGACCCGCCAGCATCACCCACGTCCTACAAGCATCGCCCCCACGAGGAGCCGTCCCGCGCCACAGCCCCAGTGAGGGCGTCGGGTCGCTTCACGCAGCCGTGCCCGGTCCCAGCATCCCATGGGACCCCATGAAAGGGACGGGACAGGCGGCAGCAGGGCAGAGGGACGCTGGGCATACGCCCAGGCACCGAGAGGTACCCGGGGAGGGACGAGGACGCGCAGCTCAGAACCTCCTGAACCAGGGGCTGAGCGGCGTGCAGCGGGAAACAGCGACCAGCCCCGCAGCGCACCCCGGTGCGTTTCGCACCCACCCCTGTCCACGGACTAGCCGCCGNGGGGGCGGGTACGGCACGGGCACGGCACGGCACGGCTCAGCACATCTCGAGCACGACGGCCCTTCCCAGCCGGCAGCGGGGGCACCAGGGGGTACCCGGGTACCAGGGGGTTCGGTTCCTGGGGCTCTGCTCCACCGGAACGTCCCGCCCGAGATTCCCAGTCAGGGGCAGAGGGGGCTCGGCCCGCATCCCGCCCCACCGGGGGCTTTCTCCCGGGTTCGGCTCGATGTTATTTCGGTGCCGACGTTCGCGGCGAGTGGGCCGGGCTATTTATAGTGAGCGGCGCCCCCGGCAGCGCAGCTCCCCCAAGCTGCCCCCCGCCCGGCCCCGCCCGCAGAGAGGAGGCAGGAGAGAGCACAGCTTGGGTCATTTACTGCAGAGACTCGCCGAAGACCCCGCACCCCCCAGCCCCAGGCAGGGGGGGCTGGCAGCGGGCACTGGGTGCAGCAGGTGCCTGCACCAAGAAGAGGGTCCCAGGACTCTGCTGGGGTACATGCCAGCCCCAGTTTTCCAGGCAGTGGTCTGGGAACGCCGTGTTCAGAGGGTGCTGCTGCCTCTCAGTCCCACGCCCCGCACAAACTGCTCGAGGAGGCCACCGATGGCCCCTGAGGGGCTGGGGGGCACGGCCTTTAGGCCGATGGTTCGGCTGTAGCTTGCCAGAAAGGCAGAACGCACTTCTTCCAGACGGGACTCACGGTCACTTGCCGACACCAGTCTAGGAGAGAGAAGGGAAGGTCAGTGACTGCAGCCATCCTTCTCCACATCCCAGCTCTCACTTCTGACATAGGGCGGGCAGCAGGACCACAGCGCCAGCAGGTCTGTGATGCTCAGTGCGCTGCAGAGGCTAAGGCATTGCCAGCCCCAAAAGGCTCTGTCCACGGAGCTGATGGCAGCTGGTGCCACTGCCTCCTCATCCAGCCCAACCCACGGAGCCACTTGCAGCCTCCATCTCCTGTTCCTCATAGGGTTTCCTCCTTCACACACCCCACTGTCCTGTTTCTCCCACCACCATGGTGCTCACAAGGCTGCAGTTCACAAAGTGGTGCTTTAGCCAAGTGGGTGCTGATATCAGCCCCTGTGCCAGCTCCCTCCTCTCCTCACACAGATGAAGCCTCTCCACCTGTGCTGTACCTGGACAGTCATCTCCAAACTATTTGCAACCATCCCTCACTTCCACCAGCCCCAGCCTTGTGTGCTTGTGCCAGTACAGACAGCTCTTTGGAAGGGGGGATGAGAGGGAGCAGACAAGGTGACAAAAGCCCCAAGGAACACTCCAGCCATAGGAAAAGGAGAGCTGAGCAGCGCTTTACTTCTGCTCCCCAGTATGGCTGCTCTCGGCAAACAGGAGCAGACTAGGGCATGACTTCCCATGGGACCTGCTCTCCTCTCCTGCTGATCCACACATCTGGTATGGGGCAGGGGGAAAACAGCAGAAGGAAGGCGAGACTTCAGCTGAGGGAGCAGGGGAAAGCAAGACTGGGGCTCAGAGGCAGCTGTTCCAAGCTCTCCAGCCTAAAATGATCCTTGTTGTGGTGCCTCTGCGACATGCCAGTGGTTCCCAGAGAGATTAAGACATTCCTCAAAGGTCACTCCAAGGGCACAGCGCGAACCTTCCCCATAAAAAATTCTCTTTAATCTTCCAGTGCCTGGGCTGGCTATAAATTGGCACAGCTCATCTGAATGGAAGTGTTAACCACCCACAGCCAACAGCTTCGGTCCGGAAACAGCAGCAAGAGGATATGGTGGGAGGCCTATAAACAGCAAGCGATGCCGAGGCAGCCAACCAGGCCGCTGTTTACTGTGTCTGATAATAAAGAGAAGCCAGAGGGCAAAAAAAAGCAACAACATATCTAAACACATTAGCGATGCTTTTTGGCAACCTAATTAGGACGTGGAACTCGCAAACCTGCTAGCATTTAAAATAAGCTCCATGAAGGCAGGACTTACTTGCACGCGAGTACAGCGAACTCAGATGTCACGCGCAGAGGTAAGCGAGGGCGTGCAGCAGTTAGGTCCCATGTCTTGTGGCTCTCACACCTCTTTACAGGGCAGACTTTGTATTTGGGTTTGTTTCATAGAGAGAGACACCCCAAGGCACAGGGTCAAGCAGCTAGCCACTGCTCCACACCAAGCCCTGCAGACCAGCTACAGCACTTCACCCTGAACAGTTCACCGCGGAGGCAGGTCGTGCTTCCTTGCCAAATCCACGGCACTCTGCCCCGCTACACTTCCTACAGCCTGCCCGCTCGCCTGCAGCTCGGGGTGCGGGATGAGAAGAGAGGAGGCTGTCAAAGCCCCAGCTCGAAGTAAGCCCTGACAAGCCCCACACAAGCACAAGAAGTAGGCTGTGAAAAGCATACCTTCATCGAGCTGCTGCCAGTGAAGATGCAAAGTGGGAACTTAAATGGAATTAAAAGAAAAAAAATCATACTGTGTCAGGCTGCGAAAAACTGGGATAAAACCACAATTGAGTTCTGAGCAAACAGGGCTGATGCAGAGCAGAGAGAGGGTTCAGGCTCTGGGTTAAGCTCAACACACCACCCCTGAGAACTCGTCATCTTTTCAAAACAGTGCCTGGTCCCAGCACCTTCAGTTGAGCAGTCCCCAGCCCCCAAGCAACCCACAGCCTCAGTGAATAGCTGAACAGGGCAGAGCACCCACAGGAGAAGCACCACCATTGTTCTCCTTGTTTTGAATCAACTACCCCAAGCAGTCACTCTCCAAACTGCATAAGCCTAAGGCCTATCAACTTTGATTCATGTTTCTCTACTGATTCCCTATTCTGATGTTGGATTCAACTCCAAGGGCAGCAACAACTCGCTGGTGATAAGCAGTAACCAAGCACAGCCAGGCTCAGGACACAGTAAAGCAGTCACTATTCAGATGCCCATCCTTCAGTCCCTTCTCCCAATCCATCTCCAAACTACTGCAGGAACAGCTCAGCATGTCCTCAGGAAAGAAGAGCAAATCCTGGCCAGGCCATGTCCGACATCTCTTGCAATGTTTTGATCTGTTAATTCATGATCTTCACTGTAACTTGAAGGTAGCCACTCTGCTCTGTTCAGCAGCACAGCATGCAGCCACATGAGATGCAGAGCCAGGGCAAGCAGCCTGTCTCACAGGAGATAGGTTTTCATGTTGCTTGCCCTCTGCCTCCAAAGCACGTACTTGTATCTCAGTAAGAGACCGAGCAACTGGCAGCACAGCTCTTCCGTTGCTTGCTAGCAGCAGCCCCTGATCTGCCATTTCAGTTTCTTGATGGAGAGTTTGCAGCCTGAAGGCACAAACCAAGGTTCTCCTCTAACAGCAATTAAAGCGCATCTCCAGTCTTTCAAGCTTCCGGAGGTGGATTTCTATTTGGGGAGGAACATTTGCCTCCCAACCATTTCATATGGCAGGATGTGGCAGGACACAGGGTCTCTGTGGCTCTGCACTGCCCAGGCACAGCACCCGCAAATGATGCTGCACAAGGCCAGACAAAATTTGGGCTAGAGAAAGAAAGCCCTTCTCTTACTCCAGGAAGTGTATGACCCCAGTGGGGAGATGTAGGTGAGCAAAATCCAAAAGCAAGAAAATCTGGGTTACCAGTCCTGTCCTGACAAACATGAATCCTCAACTGCACTCAATTATGCCCAAATTCAGCATCTTCGAGGAGAGAGAAAAACCTCTTCTTCCTACAGAAAGCAAAGTGCTCCCCCTTCATTAGGCAGAGAAAGTGCTGTTTTCTTTCCGTGTTCAGCATAAGCAAAGAGTGCTCAGGGACTGAGTTTGTGGATAGAAAACATCAAGGCAGAGAAGATGGAACAGTTTGTTATGGGCTCCCAGGCTTCTCCAAAAGTGCCAGAGTGATAAAGTTGCAGTGCTTGCAGGCAGCCAAGAGGCCCAAGGAGAGATCCTGCATTTGAGACACTTACAGGCAAGTGCTAGAGAACTCATCCGGGAAGCTGCAAGGGAGAGAGGCGTCTGCGTTCAGGATTGCCTGCTCCCGAATACTGCCACACCCTGTCACCATCTGCCAGCTGCCAAAGTCTGTGGAAACGGAAGATCCGGGCAGAGAATGGTCCGCCGATCTGGGGCAGAGAGAGAGGGAGACGGCGTGATCAGTCAGATCATTCAGCCACATGCTTTTCACTGGCGCTAGTGCCAGGGACCTGCCAGGTGGACGGCCAGCAGCGCCTGTGCCAGCACTGTTGACACTCAGGGACAAGGGTGCAACATGCAGCTCTGGCTGGGCCCCAGACAAAGCCCTTCCTTTGAAAGCAAAGGGACAGCTAAGCTGGCTGGGGCCAACAAAGCAGCAGGAGCACACCGGGAGCTGGACAGGAGAGAGCCAGCATGAAGCAGATGGCCATGCAGAACCGAGAAACCCATTAGTGAGATGGAACAGCACATCCTGCCGTGAATTCTTCCCAGATGTGAAAGTTGTGCTGTACAAAGGACATTGTCCTGTTGCTTGTTGTAGCTGTTAGCACATCCCAGGGCAGCAGGGCAAATCAAGGTTGTGACTTGGTTAGTGCCAGGAAAGACTTAAGAGATCATTGTCCTGGAAGCAGTTAGAAAGCAGATCACTCCTGAGCCATTACCATCAGATCTGAACAGAGCCAATGCTCAAGGTGTACCCAGGACACCCACCCCCAGCACCTGAACATCTCTTCATTTCTGTGTTAAAAAAAGGGCTGTTCCATAAACCAGGTGACAAAACATCTTTAGGACAGGCTGAATAGCCAAGGAAGGATAATTGTTTGATGTATGCGACCTCCCACCAGGAAAGAAAGAAGCATGAAACATGCTAAGTGAATCTGAGGAGTCCCTCCAAAATCTCAGAGAAGAGGGCACAATCACTTGAGACAAACCCAGAGCTCTTGGCTTCCAAGGGAGCAAGCAATTACTGTGCCTTGCTGCACAGCAGAGTGTACATAGCTGGAAGCACAGCCTGTGGCAGAGCTGCTCAATTACACACTACCAAGATCTTCTGGATAATTTATCTGAGTTCTGCTGGGCAGAGAGCAGTGCTCTAGCTCCAGCTCTGCTGGGCCAGGTACTTGCACGCTGTCTTCACAGCTAAGAATAGCAGTGGCGCACTGCAGCTGCTCCCCAAGGGACCATGAGAACAGCCAGAAAGACAGGCTCTCCCATTGCAAGACGGACCTGAGCTAGACTGGAAGGCAAGGGTAGGAAGAGATGCACAGAAGGAAACCTATCTGCAATCTCAATCTAATTCCAGGCCTGCCATTTAATTAGTCTGATCAATACAGCTAAGTCTGAGCAGTGGGAAATGTGGTCCTGAGCTGACTGTGCAAGCACAGAAGGGGAAACACACAATTCCCTGCATATCAGCTTCCCATCACAGCTGCAGTTTGGAGGTAATACCCCTGTCTAGCAGCTCAGGCTCCCAAAGGGCATGACAGCAGAAATCAGGAAGAGCAGAACTTCCCCTGTCTCACAAAGATCTTGTTCTTTGGCTGCTCAGTGAACTGAGAAATGAGGGTCAGAGTATTGGGAGAACCCTGTCTTGCAAAATGGTGCTTTTCCTGGGGCATGTAATGCCAAAGTAAAAATGAGGGCATGTCACTGAAAGCAAAAGTGCAGCATACACTGTTAGAAAGACCTTCAGGTGATCAGACAGGGACAACCATCCCTGGAAAGCAAGGAATTTGTAAGGGAAGGGGAGCAGCTGTTCGGTGACATCTGCTTCTCTCCATGCCTTCAGAAGATAAGTGGAGGAAGTCAGTGTGGAGAGCAGGCAAACTGTTTGAGTGCAGAGCACGATGCCATAATGGAAGCACAGTGGGAACAGTGCAGGATGCCAGGGAGAAGCATGGAGGAATGCTGCTTCAGTGCAGAGTGAAGAGGAAGACATCACCTCCCTGAGAGCACAGCCCAGCCAGACAGGAAAACTAGGAGTGTCACACATGGTGACAAGAAATTGAGCTAAAGGAGTAAAGAGATCTGTAGGCAATGGGCTCGGGCTGAAAGTAGGCAGCGACAGGATTCTGCCAGAAAAGGTAATGAGTTTCTGAGCAGAGGACAGGTGTGTGGCCAGAGAGAAACAAAGGTTTTGGAGAGGGCAAGCATGAATGGCAGAGGAGGGCCTGGACTAAAGTAGGATCTCCAGGTGAAGGTAAAAAGAACTGAGCAGAGTTCTGCAGCTCTTGCAAAGGGACAGTAGCTTCTGAAACCTGCCCAGGAGACTCTGCCCACACAGCAAGCCATGATCCAGGGCACCAGGAACAGCAAAAATGTCCATCTGCCCAATATCAACAACCACACCAGTCAGGTAAGTCTGTGGTAAAGAAGGTGAACAGAAAATTGTTTTCTGCTTTGGGTGTGTGGCCTCAGCTTCCAGTTGCTGGTCACCTTCCATGGTTGTCAGCTAAGATTAGATTGATCTTATACCACATCTTGGAACAAGTAATCTCTTGAATCCTGTCATGGACAGGCTGATAAAAGCACTGTGTATCTCCTGCAAGACACAGTGACTCTCTAGTCCTCCAGCCCTTCCTGGGGTCACCAACCCTGTCAGGAAGCTGTGCAAACTTAGTAAGATTTCATCTAACCCAACAACACTGGGGTCTACGAGTTCAAGGCAGTCAATTCCATGTCTTGCCTCCAGGCAGCAGAACAAACACTTGTCGATTAAACGAATAAACTGATTGACTCTGCAATGAGTCTAGGTTGTTTCTTTCCTGGCCCAGAGATCTGAGCCTGGCCAGCAGAGCTAAGATATTGCGGCAGACCTTCCCCTCTACCCTTCTCAAGGGAGGCTCCTGAGGAAGTGTCACAATCAATAAGCATCTTGAACAGCCTCAAGAGACAGCAGGGGCCATGCCTGGGAAGACACAGCATGGGAAATTTTGTGTTTGCATGGCAGCAGAGCTTCTTAAAAGTTGAGCTTGGCTTGAGGCTCAAGACCAGATGTCTGGGGTAACTGCACCCCAATGCAATCTAGTCAATGCTAGAGGTGAAAGCCTTCCTGTAATTTCTACCTTGAATACTTCTTGTAAAGTCTTACTGCAGAGGCCCCAAAAGAGCTTCAGTGAGGCCCTTGGAACATGCTGGAACTGCTGGGACATCAGAACCAGTTCACAAGTCTAAAAACAGCATGCCTGCAATACATAACAGCCATGCCAGAGGCTGGCTAGGAGTGAGGGCAGCACAGAGTCCTGGGAAGCAGCCGGACGACAACAGCAAAGCTGACATGGTTAGAGGAGATGAGATAAAGCCAGTCTTCAAGTCGCTGTCTCTGCCACAGACATCTAATGGCAGACAGAAAAAGTACCAAAGTGAGCTTCACACACCCACCTCTTCGGGTCCACGAGTGGGAAGAAACTCCCTCAAAAGTGCAAGATTAACTAAATTAGATTAGCAAAACAGAGATGAGCTGCAAGCTGTTCCTTCACACAAGAAGGGACCTCTTGCAGGCCATAAACTGGCAGCTCCTAACCTGGAATGGTTCCTTTCAATTAGGTCAGTGCTTCCCATGCAACATGCTGCACAAGACAGTATTTCAGAGCACATGGACCCTGACTTGCCTGCCAGAGAAGAGCCAATACCAGAGGCAGAGAGCCTTCTCTTTCTTAATACATAACTGAGATGAGTGCCAAGAGCTAGGTTCCCATCCTGCCCTGTGCTGCCCCCACTCACCTGACGTATTTCCACACACCTAGGACTTTTTGGGAAGCAGCTCATTTGCCAGCATATGCTCTGTGCCTCAAACTGAAGCATTAAGTAGGTTCTGTATGTACAGGCAGACTGTGGCAACCTGGAGTAAAGGGCAGCCCTTCCCACCTTTGCGTGGGAAATGTTGGCAAGGAATATGGCACTCTGCCAAGAACTGGGAGCCCTGGCTGAATCCCAGGCAGTTATCTACAGGCTGGGATAATGCCCGAGGCAGCCCATTCTCTGTGAGCACCATTTCTGATTGCCAGCCAGCAAGCCCGTTTTGTGGCATGGTCATGCAATAATTCCAGAAAACACTCCAGTAAACAATTCTTTTCCTGCTGTGGTCACTACCCTGAGTTATCACATTGCAGATACACCTTCTGAGCGAGGTGGCTGTAAGGAGCAAGACACACAATGCACACAGTCTTCTCACTACCTACAAAACACCCAAAGCCAAGGGGCAGCAGTTTCTCTGTCGCACTCTGCTCCCTCCAAACCCACAGGTGAGCCATCTGCAGCCCTTAGTAAAATAAGGGACTACTCTGTGACTGCTGGTCAAAGCAGATCCTCCACAATTTAACTCCTCCAGATCTTGACTCTCTAGATCACAGTACTCTGGGTTTTGTTTAATTGACTTAGCAAAAGCACATTCAATCGAAGATTATCCAGCTGCTGATCCACATTAGTCTCTGTAGACACACAATAAAACCCTGACACAGATAGAGAATTTTTCTGTAGTGTCATGGGACGCTTAGACTGCTAGTGTCAAATGAAAATACAGGAAAAGGTTTGCAAACTGCAACCTCCTCGCATGCAGAGGGTTCAATCTGAGGCACATTGACTACCGTCAGAGCTCTCTGTAGAATAAGCAGCACCTTGTCCTACACTGCAATTTTCCAGTGTGTTTGTCCTCCACAGATGTGATCTTACCAACATGTTGAAATAAGCTAGGAAGAATGATAGGAATTGCCTTTGTACTGCTTTCCCTAACAAGAACTATCCGGGGATTTATAGGTACCCAGGACCTCTGGATCAGAGCAAGATTCACAAGATGGGCTGGTAATTTGACAGCAGCAGCCTGTTGATGTTGCCTGGCCAGGAGAGGGGCTTTGCTCCTAACGTCTGACTGGGCATTTGTGACCCCTTCTTTTAGGAGAGCCCAGTTCCCCTGCTAGGCTCTGCTCATGTCTCTTGCTGACTTGCCTGCCTGTTCCATCCAGAGCTCCCCTGACTGCCGGCACCTGGACTGGGCTGTTGACCTCAACTACCCGAACGATACCTGCTGGCATTTTAAAAGCAACCATTTTAACCACTGCTGCAGCAGAGGAAAGTGTTTTGTTGCTATGGTCACACAAACAGAGGATTATGAAGTCAAGTACAGTGGTTTCTTCATCTCGAGAGCCTTGGGTGTTGACCTGCCAGCAGCACTGCAGGGATAAAGGTATTTTTGGCATCCTGATCAGTCTCTGTGCTCCTGCTTATTCATCTTAGTACCACAGTTTTTCAGGAGATGAAGAGACAATTTACCTCTTCCTTCCACCACAGATATAGTCCTCCACGCAAAATGGGACTCATTGCTTCCTTCAGGGTAGAAAATGGTGGCTGAAGGTACTGTGTTATCTACCAGACCAATTCAAACTACCACAGCTGAAACAGGGAGACCAAAGGCCAAGTGGAATGCCAAAACCTCTTTCTGGAAAAAACATACCATGCTTAGAACCCAGAAACTGCAACCCATGACAGTGTGTGATAAGGCAACCCTAACCCTTGCTATGGTGCTCTACTGCCTACTCTTGTTTCTCCTATTTGCTCTTGCAGTGCAGTCTGGCTGAAGCATTACAAGCTTCAGTGCTTCTTCCCGAGCACTGCTGCAAGCTTGCTACCAGCAAGCACTCAACAGCCTGTCAGGCCTTGGGAATGGCATAGGACCACACACAGGAATTGTGGCACTACCATTGTGAACAAAGCAGCTCCCAAGACAAGTTGTTTTCTTTCCAGTATTTTCTTCTCTTCTTGGGAAATTCTTTTCATCTTACAGAGAATGCAGAGGTGGGCCCCAGCAACAACTCAAACCTCTCCTATTGATGTCTTTCCCTGGGGAGAACAGTTAGCATCGTTCATGAAATCTGTCAGACACTGGGGCTTTTCTCTGGAATTAAGAGAAACTTGTTAAGAAAGTCTTATAAATTTTCAACGCTTTACTTGTTTGTAATTTTATTTTCCATTTAATGAGAGAGTACTCAGATTTGGCTGGTGACTGTTTCAGAATCACTAGAAAAAGACTCATCAGAAAACCTGCAGAGACTACACAAGCATTTGATGCTGTTAACAGCAACTTCTTATCTCAGAGTCTCTTTATTCCATGTTGGTCTAAACACATGGTGTTTGCTCCACAGGCTCTGTTCTTTCTTCCCCAGCCCAGCTCACTGCTCAACTCTGCCCTATCACAGTGTCAGACTCCGGAAGGATGCCTTTGTTATGGCGTCAGATTAGGCTCAGGTCCAGGGTCCCCATTCCCGAGCAGGAACACACGGCCTTCCAGGCAGAATCCTTTGTGCTAGCACAGTGCTTGCAGCTTGCTCCGAGTAGATTCCTACCTCTGCTTGTCATGTGCACCCAGTTTTCTTTCAACCTGCATCACCAGGAGGGTCAGCAGGTGAAAAGGGGGACAGGATAGATGCAGAGTGAGGTTTTCTTGGTTTGAAAAGCTTCCTTCCCCAAACACCACAGCCATTTCAAACCCTGGTGTATGTATTAGACAGAGAAAGTGCTGTGAGCTGCAAGCATGCAGGATGCAGAGATGCCAGAGCTCAGAGCTGAGGCATGCACTGAGGACAGGCAGAACAGACAGCTGGCTGTTATGAGCACAGTTCCTTGCTCCTCTAGGAGCTGAGGCAGGAATGTCTGTGTTTAATGGCCAGCACTGCAGACAAGGTCAGACTAGAAAGAAAAAGGCTTCCCGAGGTTTGTCCACAGATACAAACAGAGGTGCTCCAGTGTTTCCAGAGCCACACAAGTGTAGCTCTGCACTCCCTTTACTAGACACTCATTTTGCTGAGAAATGCTTTGCTCCGTCCCATCTCACCTGGATCTGGGCACTTCTAGTGGGCTGCTTCCAATCCTCAGGAAGTTATCAGAATGGGTTGATGAGGAGGAGCTGGAGGACTTGACTTCAACCATTCCTGTGGAAGACAGCCTGTCTTCGGACTGCTGTGCCCTGCTCCAGAGCACAGCTTGTGGTGACGATGCACAGCTCTTCCTCCTGTGGGATAGAGGACGTGGGTGAGAAAACTGACTTTTCTATGTACTCCAACTAGGAAGCCTTTCCACCACAGGCTGGATTTTAGCCCAGCAGCTACAAGCTCTTATTTCCACTGAACCCGCCCTCCTCCCTCCCAAGGAACCATGAGTCACGGGTAACTGCTCAGTGAGGAGGGTACACTGAGCTCAACCCATCTTAGCCCATTCTTTTATAGATCACTATCCACGTGACCTGGAAATCAGAGACAGGAGAATGCATCAGCCCACACACACAGAGCAATTGCTTTGTTTAGTCTAGCAGCAAAAATGCCTTGAGCAAGGGGCCTCCCAGTGGGGAAAGACCATTTCAATCTGCTCAAACTCCACAGTGCGTATCAGCCCAGGTGGGCGTTCATGCGCACCGAGGGCAACAGGGACACACCAACAGTGTTATTTTCCCTTCTAGCAATTCCCTTTGGGCACCACTGACCACACTTCTGACCATGTGGTTACAGCTGACAGTCACTCCAGATGTAGGCACACTTCAGTTCTCTCTCTGTCTATGCTGACAGCCCAAACTGCTCTGGCTTCTTTCCTAGCCAGCACATTCAGACTCAGTCATGATTCACTGTCCATTGCTGCATCAGGCCTTAGCTCACAGTACCATCCAACTACACATCCAAGCACACATTTGGGACTAATTCACATCACTGCTGCTCCACGTTCAAAAGATTTTCCTTTATATGTCACTTGTTTACTTTTGTTTTTTCTCTAGAAGAGTCCCAAGAATTTCCCCCAGGGCCACACTGAATTGGACAAAGACCTCTCTATGTACAAAAGTAAAAAAGAAAAATTCTAAAGCAAACAAACTCAAGGGAAAAAGATGTTATTCTTCCTAAAACATGGAAGGGCATCTCAGCTTTGAGATCTCAAGCACTGTCAGTAAGTGCAGCTAAAGACAGGCTCATTGTACAGGGGAAAGCGCGATATCCTCTCTTCATTTCTTGAAGGGTGTCCACCCTCAAACATCACACCACAGCCTCTCTTAAGCATTTTTCACCTCATGTTATCATAGTTGCCAACAACTCCAAGTACAGCCTGCAGAAACAGGTTTGAACAGCTAAAAATCAAATGCCTCTCCCTGCACAGAGACTGTGAGGCCACCTGTTTTCAGGGCAACACAACAAGGTACATCCCCTCCTTTCCCTACTCATGCTGTGCACAGCCCAGAATTCATCCAGCTTGTAGCAAGCCCTATTCTCCAGACTACAGAGCTGAAACAGCCTGCAGTAGAACATCCATGATCAGTCCCCTCACCGAGCACTCATGACAAGGCTCGCAACTTTTCCCTTTCCCAAGCTCATGCCCAGCAGCATGGCCCAAAACATCCCTGTGGAGCGGCTGCTAGCCCAACACAGCCTGATGTCTCCCACAGCAATAAAAGCAAAACAGAGTTAGGAAACATATTGCAAAATCCAGCCCTGATCCACACAAGTGCTGATGTCCTCTAGCATGCTCTGGTCACTTCACATCTTGTGAAAAGCACACATAAGTTCTGTGCAGCAGAATCAAGTCTGTATGTCCTGAGCACTCAGAGCAATATAAATGCTTTCAGTTCACTACCCTGCAGCTCTGCAAGTGGAAAGTTGTTCTCTACTTGATGCAGTTGCTTTGATGTGGATAGATAGGCTCCGTGTGTTAGAGGACTCTGTGTTGCTCACTTGACAACGTTTGGGACTCTCCATCTCCATTTTGTGATTCTGCAGGGATATCCTCCTTTCTCTTCTCAGCACTTTGAATATACAATGTGCTTTAGAAAGGCTGCTGCCACTAGCATGGCTGCAAGCTCAGTCCCAGAGGACTTTAAATGCCTCCAGCACAACCCAGATTTAATTTAAAATAATTGCAATATAAAATAGTGCTTCACTCTTCACATGTGCTGAGGGAGAGGAGAGAAAAATTAAACTGAGAGGGGCAACCCTACAGCAGGGCTCTGAAATCCCCAAACAGCACCAGAAACTCCGCAAGCAAGTACAACACCTGTCCCAGAGCAGCAGAGTTGCCAGACACCTTCTCCACTTCCAGACAGCCACCTGCATCCCTAGGCAAGTTCTATGTGACCCTCTATCAAGAGGCAGTCCTGAAAATTCTGTATTCTTCCCAGAAGTGTTTCTAAGCAGTGCTGCAGGCAGGAACCTGCTTTCAGTTCACACATCTCATGCTGGTAGAGGGGCTAAAATTGGCCACCCACCCCAACTCCCACTAACTGCAGACACTCCCCCCTGTATAATGACTTTCATAAACTCTGATTAAGCTTCATTTTAGGGCAGCTAAACCATCTCCACTTTTCCCTGGGAAGGCTGCTGTCAAACGTAATTTTTCTGGTAGTTTGGAACCATCTTTTAAAAGTAATGAAATCCTTTGTGGATGAAGTTTAACAGTGAAACTGGTGAAAATGAAACAAAAGTGCTTTACTCTCATCTATGTACAAACTTAGAAGCATCCCTGCAGAAGCCTGACAGCCTTTTAACATTGGGCAGCCTCCAGTTTTTGGTGCAGAAGCTCTGGAGTACAAGTTGCAAGAAAGCTTCTGACATCCAAATTCTTCTCCTCACTGTAATGAATCCATGCTACAGAGACCAGACCTGGGCAAGACACTTCAGAAATATTTTTTCTATCAGGTCCCAAGCATGCCCCTTTTGTTCAGCCCACCGAGTGGTTATCTCCTCACCATGCTGCTTGAGCCTGTGCTCCTGCAGGCATCAGCTCCACTGCTTCATAGGTAAAGCTCCCAGTTGCTCCAGGGGAACTTTCCATCCCTAGGGAGAAGTCACTGCTCAGGCTTGTGGTGCTGCCTCGGTCTTTCTGCTCTAGAGAAAAGAAAACAGAGCTACCTGAAGACCACCTTGGTCTCACTCACCTTCTCTCCCTTTAAGTAATACACTTCCCTGTGCCCTGTGTTCTTGCGAGGCCTCAAAGGCAGCACACCCATTTGGGGTCACCCTGAAGCTGGGAACCCGAGCCCACAAGCAATGAACAATTACTAGCACCCAGGGGCACTGATGCTTGACAGCAGCACTCACTGAGCATGCAGATCTCTTCCAGGGTGAAGCCAGGTGGCAAACTCTTCCTTCTGGGGAAGGAAAGACAAAGTTACCTCAGGCACACTTCAGGGCTGTGTGAAGGCTGGCCATAGCCAGGCCTCTGTCACACACAGCAGATCAGAGCAGTGGGGAATTAGCTATGCAGAGGCAGAAGGGAGGGGATGGACCAGTGGGCACTGTATGACTCCTAACAGTCCCAACTCAAACCCCCTATGCTTTGAGAAAGTGGCAACAGGCAACACTGCACATAATGTGCTTATTCAGAGCATCCGGGGTGGGCTTTGCTTCTTTCTGTCCTTCCTGAAATAAGAAGGCTTTATGCTGGGCAGTCTGTTAAAAACCAGCCCACCCCTCTGTCCCCACTAGTGCCTGATGGAGCTTGCTGTGCAGCCTGCTTGAGCCAGAGCACACATCTCTGGGTTCATCCGTGCTAAAGCAGCCACGGACAGTCATTAAGAAGAGAGCACATTTCAGCATGGACACTTTTTCAGAGCACAACGTGGCACCTCACAAGCCTCGGCCCCGTTTTGCAGCCTTCAGAGTGCAGAATAAATTAAAGAAAACTGGGCCAGGACACCAGGGCTTCTATCTCCCCAAAGAAGCAGCACTAACGAGCTCCCTGGCTCTGCAGCCCATGCAGCAGCAAGCACAGGCTCCTTACCTCTGTGACTTCAGAGCAGAGAACTCCTCAGAGGTGATGTGCTTCAGAAAATTGAAGCAGAAAAAGAAAATCTGAGCAAAGGGAAAGAGAAGAGCGGTTCAGGAATGAACCCGAGGCTCCATGCAGCCTTTTATTTTGGTGAGGAGGTGCTGACAGGAAGTAGATAGCAAAAAATCTGCAGCTACCAGCCTCCAGTGTGTCATGGGCTGCCACCATCCCATCCTGGGCCTTCTCTTCCATGTTAAACTGCCCCTCTGCTCCCTGCCACAGGGAGGCCCAGAAAAGAAGGGGAGTAAGTCTCCTTATCAATGCCTTGCACACATGCTGCAAGCCCACAGCAGGTACTTATGCCATCAGTGCAGAATGGAACAAAAACGGCAGCAGCTGCTTATACACCCAGGTAAGCAGCAAACCCAGCAGGACTTGCAGGGTTAGAGCCACATGCTCCACCTCAGCAGCAGACCTGTACCACATCTGGAAGCACAAGGTACCTACAGCATTTGCGGCTCCAAGCTCATGCCCTGCCACACCCCAGTCTGCTCTGTATCATTCACCCCACGGTGTCTCACCCGATCTGACCCACCCGTGCAGAGCTGTGCCTTTCTCCTGGGAGAAGTGGGGAACAGGGAGTGCCAGAGGCAGCCAGGCACCCCCTCTCCTGCTGCAGCTACTGACTCCACCCATGACCAAGCAGGCACCGGAGCAGAGCTGCCAGGCTTGAACTCCAGGAAAGGACAGAATAAGAGGAATGATACTAAAACAGGGATTCTGTACCCCTGAAAGATGGAAGATAGGCCAGGGTCCTGCCTCTGCTGTTTGAAGGCAGAAGATTCCTTAGTAAGATGAGAGTTTGAAGAGCAGGGAAATAGCAACAGGGTTAGACACACACCCCATCTCTCTTCTATTCAGAAATTATATTGCACTATACTGATGTTGCACTATAGTCAGAGCAATATTTTTTTGCTGTTAAACAGTGGAAGATTTAGAAGAGAATCAGTTCCACTAATTTTAAGTGCACCCCAGAACCACACATTCATCCACAGACACATCCCAGCAAATACGCACACTGGAACCAACACAAGCGGCTCCATGAGCCTGTGATGACATGCAAGCCACATGCAGCTGCAGCACCCAGGCAGGAGGGCTGGCACTCAGGACAAGCACACACTTTCCAGCTTTATTTTTAAAGAGTCACACACCATAAGCATCTTTCTCACTGCTGAGCTGAACAGCAAGTCCTAGCACTCTCTGATGTAGGGCCTGAACGCTAATGGCCCAGGAGGGAAACTGGAAGGAATGACACCCTCCTACAAAACTGAACCCTGAGAGAGAAGCAACCCCACAACTTTTGCATCACGAAGTGACAGGGCAAGGCTCTTACCTCCTATTTCCAGCACCTGAACAATCTTTTTAGAGCCTGGCCACACCACTGATACTAGCAGGAGCAGGCAGTGAATGCTACTACCTTAAACAGGTATCCTGAGAACACAAAGCAGTGCTCAGCCACTGCCCCAGACCCAATGCTCACCTCTTCTCCTTTACTGAGTCGATCGACTAACATGTGCCTGGAAAGAGAGCAAGGGCAGCTCAGTTACATGCCAGAATCAGCAGAAAAGTACAAGCTGTCAAGAATAGCCAGATGCCTGAGCCCTCAGGTAAAAAAAGGCATCAACCCTTCTTGTCCCAGCTCATTTGAAGCTGCTCAAACATCAACCTTTAGCTGTGAACAAACATCAAAGATGACCCCTCAATGGATGGTTGCACAGGGATGCACATGCAAGTAAATCTTATCACTCCTACCCAAAGAGAAACCAGTCATAGGCCACCGTCAGGTAGAGAATCTCAGATGGCTCCAGGGACGTGTGGATCAGCCCATCCTGCAAAGCAAACGACACAGCCTTCAGGCAGCAGCCCTGGGGACTGGAACTTGGGAATTCATGATCTGCTGAAAATTGTCACGGTGATCCAGGGTACCCATCTTCCTCTACCTGCCCATGACAGCATGTCCGAAGGAACATTAGGAACATTAATAGCTTCACCACCACTTCCTGGTGATAGTCACTTGCCCTCCAAGCAATCAGCCCCAGAAGCAGAGGAGGTCAGCCAGGTACTCACAGCCCATAAGGAGAGGCGCAATAAGGAGATGAAGAGAGGTGTTCGATCCCAGCCAGATATACAGTGCACAAGGAGCCCGCTGTCATCTGTTCCAGGCAGGAGTAGGAAGGAGAAGGAAAAAAAAAGATGTTGCAATGAGAGCAATGACTTCTTTATGGCAAAGCTGTAGAGACGAGCTACTCTCTGTCCCTACAACCCAGGCTCAAGAGCACAGCTCAGACAGAACATTCTGTCTTAAATACAGCAGCCAAAAAACTGCTCAGAGTGTCCTGGGTTGTCAGCAGCACCAGCCAATGTGCTGTCCTGGTCCTGACAGCTGCTCAGGACACAGAGTGATTAGGTACGAACATCACTTTACTACCCCGACCATACGCCAACCCAGCTGCAACCCCCTATCACAATCTATTTCTACATTGGTGAGAAAACAGCTCCAACTGAACGTTTTTTCAGTCTCACTAACCTTCCTGCTGCACATTGAGCAGAGGCACACACAAGGCACAAATCCTACACCCTACAGAAAACCTGTAGGGTGTCCCAACACAGCTACAGCAGGAGAGTGTAGTTGGCCGGGCTACACTCTCTATCCATCAGCACTAGGTCACAGTGCCCAGAGGGAATGGGATGCCACACAAGGCAGCAGACACTCTTCAAAGAGTTGGGGTGTCCATGATGGATGGGAGTGGAAGGGGATCTTAAACAGGCACTAAATGAGATCCTGAGTTGGGCAGACAAAACACAGGTAACCAGCAAAAGAAGAGCAAGAGTCAAAAAGGAAAGAAACAATGTTTCTTCTCTTCAGGTTTAAAGTAAAACAATAGGCTAAGTTTTCAGATATCCCTTCAAATTCAGGAAGAAAGGGTTTTCAAGGTATCAGCAAGTCCCCCTCTAAGAGGGGAGCTGGAGTTCTGACACAGTAGGACCATCACCCTGTTTTGAAGGGAGAGAATTAAAAGTACTTCTGTATTGGGAGTTGATTCACAGTGGCACTAATACCATCAGCTGTTCTTCCAGGGACAGTGACTGCTCCAGTTACACTGCTGGGAGCAAGGTGTTTGCCTTACCATCACTGTTGATAATGGAGATCAACAGCTTCAGGTAGTTCTGTGTCTGTTGTACGAGGTCCCAGCTCTGCAAAAAGAGGAATGTTGATGGTAAGATCTGCCCACAGCAAAAAGCTGCTCTGCAGTTCAGAGCTGCTCTATCCAGAACAGCAGCAAAGCAGAAATGACCACATGGCCATTCCTTAAAGTGACAGACTTCCCCTTTGCATGAATCTCCCCATCCTCTGCAAAAGGCATTCTGGGACAAGACACCAGGTAGGCAAATAAAACAATAAAAGACCATCGCTACTGTCTTCCTGGCTGGCAGAGGAGCTGCTTTGCCTGCATCCCCAAAGCTCCAAGCAGCCTATGCTCAGAGCACTGACCCACTTTTGCACACATGCACTTTACCAAGTGGCTGAGCCACATTCCAGCCATGTGCACAACGCCAGCAGCACAAAGGGATGTGCAGGCCAAGGCGAGCAGCCTGTTCCCACAAACCAAGCACTTTACTCAAAACTCTGTGGTCCTTGAAAATGTCCCCAGCAGGCTTCTGGCAGAGGGCTGACCCTCACCCACCCTCCAGACAGGCAATGGACTTCTGCAGTGACCCCCAAGTAGCAGCAGAACTACAGAAGGGCTCTGAACCCAGAGAACTCCAGCACTACGAGACATACAGCAAAAGCATCAGAACAAGCCCAAGCTTGTCACTTGACCATCACATCACGGGAAGATTCAGGGAATTTCAGTGGTTTGATCAGAATCAGAATTAGCTTGAGGGAAATAAGATAGCACTGGCAAGGGAAAAGCAGTGGGACACATTTCATGGCAGAAGTGCTAGTGGTATAAGTGACATGTGACTACAAGCAACAGAACCCTCACTGCATGCTTGCATGTGTGCACATCTGTGTGTAACCATACTGAAGACTAGTATCAGACAAAGAACATATTGCTCAGCCGTGAAGCCTGCAGAGCCACAAAAGAGCAGGGAAACAGGGAACACAGTCAGCCTACAGCAGAAAAACACATAATTACAAAATCTTTTATCTGCCCAATTCAATCCATCTTCTGCTTATTTTAGAAGGCATCATCCAATTATCCACTCTGGTCTCTCTATACCACGAATGAGAAAGTTTTCCTCAGTTGCCCCAAGTACAGCCTGAAGCTCACACTTGGCAACATCTTTGCCCAGAAAAGCATCTTAAATAGGGGTGACAGCTCATTACTCCTTTGGCAGCATGTTCCAGCAGATTATCCTCAAAAATAACATGCAAGACTGCTTTTCCTTATCTGAAGGCCTGATTTCAGATGCAGATATAGCTTCCTGTGCAGCTCTTCTTCCCCAGATTGAAGAGTGCTTTAGAATTAGTATTTTCTCCTTACAAATGTACTTACACATTAATCAAGTCAACACTCCATCACCTTAGTGATAAGCTAAACAGACTGAGAACTTCAGTTTTGAGTGAAGCACATTCTCCAGTCCTCAAATCATTTCTGCATCTATTTATTACACCCTCTTCAATTTTTAATATCCCTTTAAAATACTGGCTTCTGAGTATTCTAATGAACAAGTTTCTAACCATACACAAGCTGTAGTTCTATTAGTTCTGCTTCATCTTTTCTGTGATTGTCCCTATGCTGGCACTTGAACAGTATTTACATCACTGACAACAAACACTGGCCCAGCACAGGGAGCTCTGCTGGTTCTCTGGTGCTTCCAGCCCCAGGACACAGTAACGTGACATGCTCCAGCACAGTCAATCCCCACAAAACCTGGTAGATCCACTGATGTATGAAACGGAGCACACTAATCAGTAGTATAAGGTGATACTCCCTGGTGTGAACAAAGGTAAACTTTGAAGCTTGAGCTAACAGAAGAGTTAAATTACTGTTTGCCATGCTGTCAGTAATAAGGAGTGGAGACCTGCCATGGTTGGTTATGATTCTCTACTCCTCTCCCACAGGAAGTCACCTTGCATACCCATGAAGAAGGTGCCCAGTCCCTCGGCTCTGCTCACAGAGGAGAAGGCTGACCTCTCTCAAGACTCCCCACCGCCAAGGAAGTCTGCCAAGAGTAGGACCGTGTCGACCTGAGACTGAGAACAGGTAATACTGCTTTCTGTGTCCTGTCTTGTTCCTATCTCCCTAATGGATTAGAAATTTTTGAAAGCTACAGAAAAAGGTTTGACTTTACAGTCAGCTGCCTCAGGGCACAGCAAGCCGTGGACCTTTTGGGTACAGTATTTCCACTGCTGTTCTGAACTGTCAAGCAGCCTTGCCCCCACTGGGATGGTATGAAGTGAGCCAGATTACAGCAATAGCAGCAGGTCAGATTTCAGATCTCTCCTGATCCTTCCTGAATACATCCCTGACCTCCCAGAGACATCTACTTTGCTCACCTGGTACTCGCTCCAATCAATATTCAGAGATTGGGTCAGAGAGACTGGGATACTTAATGGAGCATCTACATAGTCCTGTAAAACACCCAAACACAGTTGGTCAGAGAAAAGTCATGACTTGAAGGGAGTGAGTTCCAGAAAAAAACAAGACAACAAATGCCAAATGGTGCATTCCAAAAAAAAAAAAATCTCAGCAAAGCATCTTTGGATGCAGAATCCTGAAGTTGTAAGAATAAACTCGGAATCTTGGAAGGACTAATGGACAAGAGGGGCTTTTATGTGCACCAACAGTGAAAGCTGGGCATATTAGTCTCCAAATTTCTGTAGAACTGCCCCACTCAACCATCCCCTCAGGAGGAGAGAGAAAATGAAGAAAGAACTGAGAACCGAGGCTATCAATGAGATCAGAATTCAAAACTGGGAGCAACCCATACCTTCCATGAGAGGTCATGCATCCTAGACTTCAGGATCATGACTAATTTATTTTACATATGAATTTTACAATCAACAATTTACTACATTCCCCATCTGTTTTGTTTGTCCTGTTGATTTCTTCCTTGTGATCAGAAATAGGCATATGGCACATACACCATCACTGAGGAACTGGGAGGCAAGACTTAGGCCCAGTAAAACACACAGCTCTCCATTTTGTAACATCCAGGTACCTGTTTCCAGTTAAATATGAGACCTTCAGCTGTATAATCCCGGTCTTTGTAGTCCTTAAAAAATTCACAGCCTGCAAGAAAAAGAGATAATGAACAACGATTCAGCTAACTAGTATCTAACAAGTGAAGTGCCCTGTGGGACTAGGAGTGCTGGCAGCCCTAGGCTCCAGAAATCCAAACCAATCAAAACTGCTGCCTGTGGGAAGAGAAGAGCAGTAATCCTCAACACACTGTGCAGCATGGCCTCCAGCAACAACAGCCCAGGGCACTTAGCAGTACAGACACTCACATAGCAAAGGGCAAACTCCAAACACAGCAAATGGGGAGCTTGAGGGACTGATTTCATTTTTTCCCGAACAACCGGTTTCAGCAAGGAGCTATATTTTGCAGAGCCATGGACTTTTGCACGGATCTAAGGCATCAGCTTGACATGCTGAGTGAGAAGGAACCACCAAAAGAAAGTGCTGGCAGAGCCCCAGGGAAAGCCAACTTTCACAGGGCATCTGCTGCAGGTAACAAGAAATGTTAGAGGTAGCTGTGATTTCTCTCACATTTAAGTCTTCTCTTTCAAACATGGGGTTTACCCCATCTGAAGGAAAGGGGTAACATAACCACTTCCAAGCTTTCCCCCAAGCCCTTCCCTTCTGAAATATGTCATTTGGCTTGGCCCTTGTCAAACAACTATTTGAAGTCTCTGCTGCAAGCTGCAGTCACTTAGTCACAGCTGAGCAGCACCATTAGCACTGCAGTTGCCTGCAGGCTACACAAAACACCTCTCCCAATGTGCTGTGCACACCTCAGTAGTGCCACAGTGCCCACACAACCCAGACACCCCTGTGCCAGGCACAGAACATGGAGACGAATTCCCACCCTGCGAGTCACAAGTAACTTCAATGGAAGAAAACAAATAAGGAAAGAATCTTTGTGCAAGGATAGGACTAATCCTCAAATATGCAGTCAGGACACAATCTGTCAGTTGAGATTTAACTCCAATTAAACAACAACTTCATGCAAAGAATGGGGGATTATGGTGTAAGTGCTGGCATCCACGAATACCAAAAGCTTCCACAGATACCCCATTTTAACCCAAGTCCTTCACTCAAGACAGTTCTTACTCTTCGCTTGGTAAAATCTGTCTGGATGCCTGAGCCCAAAGAGTGGTGGTGAATGGAGTTAAATCCAGTTGGTGTCTGGTCCCCAGGTTTTGTGGTGGTCCCCAGGGTTCAGTATTGGGGCCTGTTTAAAATCTTTACTGATGATCTAGATGAGGGGATCAAGAGCACCCTCAGCAAGGAGTGGAATCACCAGCCCTGGAAGTATTTAAAAGACAGGTAGACATGGCACTTGGGGACCTGGCTTAGTCAGGGACTGGGCAGCACTGAGTTAAAGACTGAACTCGATCTTAAAGGTCTTTTCCAACCAAAACAATTCTGTGACTCTGTTTGGACATTGTCTTGCTCACCTAAGGCAACAGGATCTCAGAATAACTACAGAAACAAATTACAAAACAAAAATTCTTTCAATGCAACCCTAGAAACATCAATAAGAATGTATCACGGCATTTGGCCAGTCACCAGAGGGGTTGCTGATCCTTAGATGTCTATGCCTTAGATTTAACAGAATGACAACATTCCCCCATGGACCAGCACTGCTGAAATCAGGCAACATCTGCAGGGAGTGTCTGCAGTTTTTTAAGGTTTACCTCTAGCGTGGCAGCAAAGAGCTTCTAAAAGAAAGCAGCTGTCCCAGAGGGCAGAAGAGGAAGGACCACCACTGAGCATTGCTTACCATATGCAGATCCCCATACAGAAACAACTCTGCAGCTTAACTCTATATAGTCACTTCCTCTTCATTCCTTACAGCCCTACAGAAGATCTGTGTATACAGTCTTTCTCATGTTTCAAGTCTGGTGATGTGTACAGCAGCAACATATATCTGTGCTGTGTACTACAGAAACTGGTAATACTCTTATTTCTGTACACTTTGGCAACCTGCATGGCAAACTCCATAGAAATCTTCATGCACCTTTGCTGAATTGTCACTAATTTCTGTATTAAAGGAAATTCACCTTTAAAAACATGTTTAAAAAAAAAGCTAGCAATCAAGGAAAAGTCTGGGTCTGGATCGTCCACCACAGTTTTCTTGGGTTTTGTTTTTTTCTCCTCTCCCTTTCTTTGTGCGCTAGAGAGAAAGAAGAGTCTGCAGACAAACCACAAGCACAGAAGCCTTGCATCTGATCCTGTCACCAAGCCTGACATCAGCAGGCAGACAGGAATATTCAGTTCATCTGTAAAGAGTGCAAGTGACCCAGCAGTGGTTGCTAGGCACAGGGATGGATATAGCCAGGGAGAAGGCTGCAAAGGACTGCCTCTGTTGTACACTGCAGGCTCAGGTGAACTGCTCTGCAAGCACTGAGGATTTCTTGCAGCAGAGTTCTGGAACACTAGACTAGAAATTACCCTTAAGAATTGGGTTTTTACATAACAGAGAACAAGATAGGTATTTTGCGTCATGTGGTAGTTTGGAGTTACAGAGATGTCAAAGGCCATCTTAACCAGCTCCACCTCTGGGATTTTTCCTCTGTGCTTGAATTAATAAAGACTGCTGAGAAATTATTTTGCCACCTCGAAGAGTGCCTAATGCTGACTCACACTACCAGAGCATTCGGGTTCATTGCACTGTTCTCAGTTTAAAAGTTTTCTCCAGAAGGAGCACAGGAAACAGTCAGCAAGTCACAGTGATTTACATATACACACATAGAGTTATTTCCCTGTCCCTGGACATGGATTGTCACCTGTCCCTTGGGAGTCCCTCTGGACATCATTCCTGTACCTGGATATGGGATGGAGAGAAGTGTGAAATCAGCGTAACGTTGAGCTTTGTCCACCTTCTCAGAAGACGTCACACTGCACAGGACAAGAGGAGAACAGCAGATATTTACAGAGTGTCTTTCACACAGACACCAGCACCCAAACCACTATTTGTTGCATCTCCCTGTGCTATGACTTGACTCAGTAGTGAGCAGGGGCAGAACTTACTCAACACATCCACAAAAATAGGTGCAGCCCAAAATCACTAACGCTTTTCCCTGAGACAAGTAGGAGAAACACCTCCCTCTGTTCCTGTGCACAAGCAGAGGGCTCCTTTGCTGTGTCCCTTCTGAAAGAGTGACTGTCTCATTACTATAAGCTCTACAGGGAAAAAGCCATTCAGACTGCAGAAGACAGATGAAAGCTGCTATGTTGCCCATTGATACAGTTTTCTGTGGCCTAAAACCTTGGTGTTTTCTTTATAGCATCAACTAACCTACCCTGCTGTAGAACTCTGCTCCCAGGATGTTGAGCGCATGCCTGACAGTAATTCACACGTAACAGCTACACTAGCTGCAAACCAAAGCCTGCACAAGACAAATGAACCCAAACTCACTTCAAGCCAAATTTCACCTTCTTGTTTTCCACCATTAGGTCACAGATATATCGGACAGACAGGTATCGAAGCAGCTTGATGTCGTGCCCTCTGACCTTGTCAAACAGCTGGGAATCTGCATTTCTGCAAGACAGAATGACGCAAAGCAAGGTGAGCAAGGAAGTCTGACCAAGTTGAGTCTGATTCTTCCCAGTTGAGCCACAGTTCTTCCCTGAACCAGTTCCAGCCATAAGCAGCGCAGCATGAGCCTTGCCTCCACAGGTCTGAGTCAAACTCTGCAAAGAACTGACACTGCAAGTTTGTGCTCATGGTCCCTTCCCACATCTCACTCCATTCTGCAACAAACATGTAAGATGCAACACAATTTCTACTGTTTGATGAAGTAAACACATCCATGCCCTTCAAATACTTTTTTAAACGGCTCTACATATTTCCAGCCCTTCCCTGTGGAAATAGATTAGCAGGCTTCAGCTACACTAGGTTCAGCCATACATTAATATTCAAGACTTTTCCAAAAGCAAGGAAAGTAAGACCCTGAGCCTGGTGATGGGATTCAAGCCTATGCCCAATATCTAAACTAGAAAAGAGCAGAACTGAGTGGCTGAGCTAGTCAGCTTATGTCCAGACTCCTTTTTCCTCAACACAGTGATGCATACAAACCTAAGTGCAGAGTCTTCCTCGGAAATGTCTTCTGGATCTGCCCAAGCATCATCAGAACCTCCTGCAAGAAAGGCATTAAGAACTGAAGCTTTTGTAAACCAACTGAATCCCCAATCTGACAAGGTATGTACGCACACAAGAAAGTCATGGTTTGGTGCCTTCTCTTCACATCTAAATGTAGTTCCCCACATTACCTCTTCCTGAAATCTTGTTTTCTAACGTAGCCCCCTCTTTCCTTGTAATTGCAAAGTACCTGGGCAGGTCAAACCCATCACTGACAGCCAGAGGACACCTCAAAAGTGGTATGTAACGCTTTTTCAAGCCAAGCTTCAGCTCCCACACTACAGGCACCCAGTACTCCCCTGAAGAGCTTTCCCTGGAGTCCAGTATATCTCACCATTAGCAGCATTTGATTCCCAGTGATTAGTCAAGCAACAGCAAGTTCTAATCCTCTTTCCTCCATTATTCCCATCCCCAGTGTTTGCAAATTGGTACCCTGAATCCTTTGGGATGCCTTTATTTGCCTACATGTTTCCTGTAACTCACTCTTCAGCCTCAAGTTCTTTTGCCACTGGTTCTTATAGGCTGTGGCACTGTCCTATAGCACAGTGCTTGGAAACAGGACATGAGGTTTCGGTCTTTGCTCCGTTATACTAAGCCTGATACAAGCAGCCCATGCTAGAGGTCTCACTGGTCTTGGGAAGAGCTTGGCCTCATGTGTCAGTCTCTGTGCCAGCACTGACCAGCCTTACCAGGCAGACAGTGACAAATGGCTCCTCACTCACCAGAGAAGATATAGTTGTAGCCAGTGCGTCCATAAAGCTCTCCCCAGCCGGCCAGTGTTGCTGATCTGCAAATATGCTGGAGAAAGATTTTTTTACTAATCACACAGGCTTCAGAAGTCTTTCCCTTATCAGGCCTATTTGCTGTCAGGTTACATAGAAAGGGTTGGTACCTACAGCTAGCACCTCTCAGCACTCTGCCCTGCAACCCTGGTCCAGATTGAGTTCTCCAAACACAGCAAACTCCCAAGTGCCTTTATCTGTAGCTAGTTTTTAAATCACATTTTCATCTCCAGTTCTCCAACGCACTAATAGAGTCAGTTCCTGCCAAGTTAGCAACACATGCTCTGCTAATACCCTGCTTGAGCCTTATTTCCACATTCCTCTGGATGAGATTATGGATGGTCCCAAGATGACTCTGAGCAGTTCACTCCTGCAGAAAAAGGTCAGCAGATGCAGCCCACAATGGCTTCAGTCAAGCTAGATGAAAATTGTCACAGGTATGATTTTGCTATTCATACAGTATTTCTAAATTCAACTGAGAAAACTGAATTAAGCTACTTAAATTCTAAATGAGACTATTCCTACAGAGCTTCAACACAGTTTAAGTAATTCGCATAAAAATGAATCTAATTTCACTTTCTTACAGATCTCCTTGCAGACAAGCCCACACATTCATAAGACCATTTATGCAATCTTGACTCCCCAGGGAACAGACAAAGGAAACTTCTCTGGAGAGAGGAAAGTTACTCAAAAGGAGCTGCTGGGAACAGTAAGCGACAAACAGGGACAATAATTATCTCTCCCTGAAACACCAAATATCTTTAGCACTTCAGAAGGGACATACATAGGAGAAAAAAAAAGATAGCTCTTTGGTGCAAGGCTCATGACTTGGTAAGGGAGAACAGCCTGAAGTGTCCACAGACATCGTACGCAGCCTAGACAGCTAATGCTACCTGCTACTACAGGCTGCTTGCTTGTACCTAAGCACAGATTTTTACAGCATTTGGAAAAATTACAAGTGACTGAAGGCATGGCTGTACAGTTCAAATGGCAGGCAGAAAAAGCATTTTCTCAGTAAAGACAGGTAACCCATGAAGCTTTACCTTTCCCTTGTACAGAATGACTGGGCAAACAAAGCGTCCTCTACACCTGGCCATCTTACTCCGGTTGATGAGGTCCTGCAATTTGCCAACCTGAACAGGGCTCTCAAACCTAGAGGGCAGAGATTCGGGTCAGTACACAGAGCATCTTCTCAAACATCTTTCAGCAAAGCTGCCACAGACACCCTGGGCTGCAATCTCATCCCTTTCCCTAGAAGCCAGCTCTGAAGTTAGTAAGCATGAAAACACCTCTTTGAGAATAGCTTCTGCTGCTGTACAACACATTTGGATGCCTTTCTGTCTCCTTCTCTTTATTTTGAAAGACCAATGGACAGTACATGAAAGCACCATCAGGAAGTGGCAATATGAACACCATCAGTAGGGTCTGCCACAGACTAACACGTGCATTATGAGGGAAGGACAGCCAGTGTCTACAAAAATACATGTTCTGTTTTCCTCCCCATCACCTTTCCATCAAAAAGCAGCTCAGCACTACATTCACAGTGAATTCACTATCAGAGTCATAGTTTTGCAAGAAAAAAAGAAATATAATAGAAAATGAAATCTTGAACACTCCATGAACCTCAAGCATTTGTGCTGCCACCAGGTAATTAAACAACTAAATCAGCTAGTGGGTTGAGCAGGGTACTTAGATTAATGTCAGCTGCATCTGCATAAGTACATTTTGTTTGGTTTTCTTGTTGAAGTTAAAATAGAATTGTGTTTCATGCTGGGAGCCATTTTGGAAACATGTTAAAATTGCTCCAGTTTGTCCAAGTATTAGCCCACATTTGACAGGAATCCAAATTAACTTCTAAACTACACAGACCTTCAGGAAGAATCGTCAATGCAGAGAGGATTAGAGTTGGAATTGGAGAAGCACCCAGAGTGATATATTAGAAACCAGGTGAAGTCTGGTCATACAAAACTGTATGGCTATGCATCTGGAGATGATTAACAAGAATTTCCAGTTAGCCCTTTCCAGTAGTGGAGCACAGCGGAAGAGCCAGATGAACTGCGTGATCTCTGGATGCTAATACATTATCAACATGGTAAATCTGAAAAGGGGGAAAAGTAAGATCATGGGAAAATCCCTAGGGAGATGTAGAAGTACCAGCATTACTGTGCAGAGCACAGGCTCTCAGCTGAGATAAAATATCTGATTCTAGTGACCCACCCCTGCCTCAAAAGGCACAGGAAGATGAGTAGGATGGCCAAGGACCATCTATGCTGCAGGGTCTGATGGGAAGAGCAGACAAAGATGAGCAGATGCACAGCAGTATGTGCATCAGGATGAAGGAGAGAACAATGGAGGAGCAGAAGGAGAGCTCAAATGCAAAGGACAACACTGGCCTAAGAACAAATTAATGTCTTTACAATGAAAGTTAAAGTAAGTTGCTAAACTTCAGAATCACTGAGAGTGTGGAGCAATATACCACCAGCTGCCATTCTGGGAAGGATTAAAAAAAAATCTATTATTAAAATGGAAATTGATCTGTTTATGGAAAATATTATACAAGGTGGTGCAAGTAGAAGCAGAGAAACAGAAAATGAGACTGAAAAGATTCTGATGCACGGATTTGATTGTGGGGCTGTTTTTAAAAGAATGCATGCAATTAAGAGATATATCCTGCACTCTGCTCCAGCTCCCTTTAAGTTTCCTTTGCAAAAGCAAATAAGGAGGGAAATGAGAACTTAAATGCAGTGTTACCAAAATAGCTCCATGGCACTGCTTCCAAGTCCAGAAGGTAAGATTCAGCAAAAATGAAATGCCTGAAAGATCAGAAATTATAAGAGAATCACCTCTCTGGGAGCTGAGACAAGACAACAGGTTTCACTCACTGTACTTCCCTAGAGAGGTTTCTGCAGCACTTGGGAATGAGACTGAGCAGCCTGGCAGGAGCCCAGGACATGGAGGGAGCGGGAAGCCCAGCACCCCACTGGAGACATGGAAGGACAACCGCCTCTCTCAGGCACACCAGGTTCCTGGGGAAGCCTGCACACCCACTGGAGAGACCTGCTCTGCCATCAGTCATGGCTGTGCTACAAATAAGGCTCTCAGATCTTCTCATCTCAATAACCACTCTCAGTAACGTAAGAGATGAACATGAGCTAGAGGTGAACATGATAAACACAGTTGTATCAAGATTCCTGTAGCAAGGGGGAAAGCTATTCTGAAGAACAGGTGCAATGTTTTTTCAGGAACTGGTGATTAAATGCAGCATAAACTGGAATAAAATCTACAGAAAAAGGTTCAATACACATAGAATTCCTCCTGCACTTGCCTGGATTTCAGAGTACTGTTAGCAAACTTTGATCAAGCAACATCCTTTCTTCCTCCAGTTGCCCAGCCACAGAAAGAACTGATTTGGGTTAAAAATACCCATTTTTTGCTGTTTCCCCACATGGCTCCAGAAGTGGCTGGAGTACTGGCAGAAATGATGGTACAGCAGAGTCTGCACATGTGAAAACCGCTTCCAAAGCACCTCAGTATTCTCAGAGGTGTGAAGCTTCAAGAAGATCTTACCAGCTGATTAAAAACACAACAAAGATAAAAACAGAAGTGTTCAAGGACGGGTTGGATGGCGCCCTCAGCAACTTGTCTAGTGGAAATTGTCTCTGCCCATGGCAGTGGGCGTCAGAACTGGATGATTTTAAAGGTCCCTTCCAACTCAAACCATTCTGTGGTTCCACAAGAAGCAGCCAAAGAGACTCAGTCCTAGATGGAGTGTCCTGCTCACTGGAAGAGGTTTTTACCTTTTGTAACACAAGAGGTGCAATGGCTCTGTTTCATAATTATTCCATAGGAGTAAAATTATGAAACTGGAACCTGCATTTTATAAAAATCACCTGGTGGCTTTTATAAAAATCATCACCCTGAAATCGGGAGAGCAATTATGAAGTGTAGTCTGTTTTTGTGACTCTCTTTTGAGACAAGAAATCAAAACTTGGAAAGAATCAGTATAAATACAGTTAAGTGTCACTGCTGGCTTGCAAAGGTCACAGAAGAAAACAGGGCAACAAATGTGCACACCAAACAGGGCACTCTTGTTTTGAACACCTGTCAGAAAAATTAAGCATCCTTTCCTCTTGCAAGAGCAGGAAAAGCAGAAGCATTCAGTTTCTCTTCCCTAAAGCTTCCTCTAGTTACATTTAACAGCTTCAAACTTCAGTTTCCTGGTTTTTTTTCAGCAAGGGGGTTAATCTTTTCTAATTTCATCCAACTGTTAGGCAGAAATTCTCCCACCTGACAGTCAGTTGTGGCTGGTTTCCAAAGACCCCTTCCTACAGCACCCAGCCCACGTGTTAGCACAGCAGCTGATGGTTTCCCTTCCTCAGGCAAAGCATCTGGACCTGTGAGAAGGACTTGTTGACCCTCCTTTTGAACACATTACTCTTGTCGTGGACACACAGTCAAGACTGCAAAACTGCATTATGTTTTGTTGAAACAAAAAATAAAAATGAGAGGCTGTGGTTGGAGCTGGAAGGAGCAGCTCATGCTCAGCCAGAAGCAAAACTAACATGATCCTGAGCTTGTAGGTCAAAGTCCAGAGATCTGTTGGCTCAAATGTGCACCTAACTGAACAAGCATTTCCCATTAGCTCACTAAGCCTCAGCACCCACTGACCTGTTCACCACGGTGGGGACAGATGACATAGCCTGGAACCTTGTCTGGAATGACTTGAAGTATCTATCTAGACTGCCTTGTCTGCCTAGCCCCTATCAGACCCCCTGCCCCGAGATGCTTTGCAGACTGAAATTTTCCACATCAGAGGCCTTGCAGCAAGACCACAGGCACTTCAACAAGACAAGGAGAGCATCACACAGGCTTGCTCCCAACCTTGAGCTCTTCGGCGAGCTGCAACACAGCAATCGCCAAGAACCAACGCTGTACCCAAGAGGTTTACTCCAGGGCCACTGCAGCGGAGCTGCCGCTGCCCCGGAGCACCCCCGTTTCCTTCACACCCCTCGAGTAACAGGCTCAGCTTGGCAGCTTCCACCAAGGCGGCCCAAGAGCCCTGGGAGGAGCCCTACGGGAACTCGGCAGCCACGGCAGGCAGCGAGGGGTGTCCCGGGAGCGGCTAACACCACCGGCTATAATTAGCGCAGCCCGCAGGGCTTTCCCCGGCCGGCGGGAGCCTCGGAGCGACAGGAGGGGAAGCTCTCCGGAACAACAACTCCGCCGGGCGTCAGCTGCACGGGACGGGACACGGGAACCGGGGACCTTACGAGTCACGGCTGGCGCCGGCGTCGCGCTCCAGGAGGACGATATGCCGCGGGTAGTGGGCGCAGACCTCGCCGTGCACGTTGGGGATCACGCTGTAGCGATAATCGCGGCCGAAGAGTTCCAGGCACCGCCGCTCGATCCGCTCCACCTGTGCAGAGCCACCGCTCAATTCCCGCCGCGCCGGTCCCCGGTCCCCGCGCCTCCCGCTCCCCGGTGCCCTCACCTTGGCAGCGGCGGCTCCGCCGCCGTCCTTGGCGCGATACTGAGCCCGGGAGAACTCCAGCAAGAGCTCGGCCAGG
>VZTN01027573.1:245069-277747 GCA_013400515.1 Erpornis zantholeuca | reverse complement strand
TTTTTTTTTTTAAAAAAAAGGAGGATGTTTTGCACTCTCACCTGTACTTTAGGGGTGGAAGAGAAGGCAAATCTTTCTCTCCTTCACTGAATGCAGGTGAGGCACCTCTGTGAACAACCTATTTAATCCCAAATCCCAATCTTTTTCTTTCTTATTTGATATGAAAGTTTGTCTGTCACATGTGTTTATAGGTCTGTGCTTTTTCTGCAGGTGACCTTCACGCTGCAGTATCTGAGTATCTTTTTTTCATTGACCACCATGGTCAAGCAAAGCATGCTGCCACAATTTTTAGATTAGCAGCCTTATTTTTAACAAGCAATTTAATGTAAGAACATGGAAATTCTCTCTGGATGTTTGACGAGTTTAAATCCAAATTCACACAAATATGGTGTCCTGCCTCCCTTTTCTATGATAAATAGTTTTGAATCAGCATACAACTCCTTTCTAATATTCCTTTCTGATATCATTCTGGTATCTTTCCCTACAAAGGTGATATTTTTGAAGCAAACACAACCCAGCATGATAATTTGGTGGTTTATATAATTTTTAACCATTGAGCAAACAGTGAAAATTAAATAAGCAATCTTTACCTAGGAATGATTATTTAAAGCGAAGTTATTAATGAAATCCTCTGACAGGTGGAGGCACTTAGTAATATCAATTAGTTCTCTCTTTAGATATGAAGTATTCATTTTATAAATTTATTTATTCTCTATATAAAGTTTGTTGCCTCTTGAAAAATGGCTTGCTATTGGGAATACATCTTGCTATTCATTTAGAAGAATATTCTGTAGGTGATATGGACAGGATTTCAACAGTCTGAGGAAAAAAAGAACAAGTGGTTATGTTTTACAAACACGAAGATGAGGCTGAGTCTTGGATTAAGAAAGAGATTAAGAGATGGCTTTGTGGATATCTTCTGTTCAGGTACCGTGTTTGCTATGTGGAGATGAGAAGTTATCATAGGCTTTGCTAGAAATTTATGTTATTTTTCCTCTAGTTCCCTATTTCTTAGTTATCTTTCTCTGTTAAAGAGAATTAACATTGTATCTCTGTTAAATCTTTTGGGGATTCAAAGATAATTTGTTTCAGGCTGGCACAGAACAGTCACGAAAGGGCAGAAGTAGAATTTAATTGTAAGGACTTAATTCATCATTCAGCTTGCTCAGCTGATGATCTGCATGGAAATTGTAAAACAGAACAAATGCCAATAGCTGTGAATCATATCGGCACGGGCATGTTAAAAAAAATCAAATATGTTTTGGTGTTTTTTTCCCCCCAGGCATTTTAAAAAGGCACCATGCTCTCAGTGTGCTGAAATAGAGAAGGGAGATCTGATTTCATGTTCCTTTTGCTCTGTGTTTGGGGTGCAAAGAGGGAGGCAAACACCTGCGTGCTCTCTGCAAAGGAGCGGTCAGGTAGTTCACCAGGTATTTTAAACAGCTGCAACAGGACAGGAATTGGAAAGTTGGTGTCTATTCAGTCTAAGGAAACCTCTCTTCTGTGGGGAAAGTAGGTATTTAGTCAGTCTGAGAAAATCCAAAAAGAAGTTCTGGATAAATTCCACTTATCTTTTATAAAACTAGTGTCAAATAAAAGTAATTGGAATATTGGGGGTATTACTCTCTTCTGCTTCTAACAAATGCTAAGTGGCAGAGAAGATAGTGGTGGTTTTTTCCTTCTCTACAGCTTTGTGACAGGGCAGGTGCTGGATTTTTTATTACTTTCTTATTTCACTTGAAGATACAGTAATACACCACCCAAATTCACTTCTAGGTAAATATAAAGAGGTTAGACTACAACAAATCTCTGAAAAAATTGTTCTAATGTAGACTTTCTTTCAGACAGGCCAACCTTTTCTTTAATGTGTTGTATAATTTTGTTCAACCTGTAATTTTTACTGAGCAAAAAGAAAAATGTGGTGTCCTCCAGTGCAAGTTACTTTGCACCATGTTGTTGAGTCAAATGTGTAGTTGGAGGGGGCTTGAAAAAGGGAATTATGGCCAGTTCCAAATCGGGGGGAAAACAATATCTGAAAATAGGAGAAAAAAACAAAGAGAATTAATAAGGTAAAAACAGAAAAAGGAAAATTTTCTGGGTCTGTTTGTTCATCTAAGGAGTTTTAGGAAGTTGTGCTCAGCTGAATTACATTTTGCAGGGTAATATTTTTCATATAGATGTGTGGCTTCAGGTTTTTCTTGTGGTTTATGATGGGTCGTGTTACAGGAAGGTTTGTAAAAGTAACCATTTTGCTTTCTTTTCTTTTCTTTTTTTTTTTTTTAATTTTCAGTTTGTTAGTTGTTATTCTTCACTTGG
This sequence comes from Erpornis zantholeuca, assembly GCA_013400515.1. Taxonomy (NCBI): domain Eukaryota; kingdom Metazoa; phylum Chordata; class Aves; order Passeriformes; family Timaliidae; genus Erpornis; species Erpornis zantholeuca. The sequence continues at coordinate 275,431 of VZTN01027573.1, read as the reverse complement.
TCTGTTGAAGTCCACACCTGTAAATACATTTCACAGTGCAGTGGTGGAGTCATGGCACCATTATCAGCTCAGACCTTGAGACCGTAACAAACTCAGAGATGCTGTCTAGAAATCATGGCTCTTTGCTTCTGAAAATACTAATTCATACTGATCTGAGGGTGAATAAGGAGGGAAATTCTCTTGGAATTCTTCCTTAGGCAGAGTTGTGTAGATAAGCAGTTCCTTTTATTCCCATATCTGCACAGCCTTGGTCCAGGTATGCAGTTAGGAAAAGTTAGTATTTTCCTGTGTATAACCCTTTTGGAATGTGTAATCTTCACAGAATCCTCTGTATTTCTGACTTGTTATTCAGCATCACACATGGGTAGCTATTGTTCTTGTAAAAGAAACACAAGAATTTGACAGTGACTTATGAAGAATGTTATTTGTGTTAAGTTACAGCAAGGGCTGGCTTATGTTTTCATTGCAATTACTCCTTTATTTCCCCTCATCCACTGCAATGTCCTGGTAAATTATGTAAAAGATGTAGGGAATGGTGGTGAGTTGTGCTTTCTTTCCTTCCCCTGCCAGGGGAGGCTGCAGTGACAGGTGGCAGAATCACTCTGGTGGAATCCTTGCCCTCGTAGAAAGGAGTGCACAGAGAAAAACCATATTTAAAGTCCCTGGGTTTTGTGTGTTGTTCTCTGCACTCTGGGAGTCCCCTGAATTAAAGCATTTCCTGCAAGAATGTCCTAACTGAGACCTCATTAAAAGCCCAACTCCTGAGATGCTGTGCAGTCCTCTGATGGTCATGGTCTGGAAGGTGAAGGAAAAGGGCATTGCCTGGAAGAATCTATTCCTTGAGGGGCTACTTTAAGCACTGAGGAACAAGCTGGGGAGTGCTTGACTGCTTCAGAAGGGAAAAAAATCCCTCTCCAAAAGGGAATTCCCAGTAAGTTATGTGGCTGCTGCACATCACATATGAAATGCCAGAGTTCCGGGGTGGCTGAGTCTCATGCTGATGATTCCTGGCTGCCCTGGGGCAGATGGAAATTTGCCCACTGTGCCTCTTCCTGAGGTGGTGGCCTTCCTCTTGCCACCACCACCATGGCAGGGCAGCTTCAAGTGTGGTACAAAGCAGGAGGTCACTTATGGATGCTGACAGCCTGGTTGGAGAGGGATTTTCAAGAACCAGTGCAGCCAGAGCCTGTGAGAAAGATAAATTTCCCAGGCAGAAAGAATGTAAATAATCTTGCATCTGGTGTTTTCCTCTGTTAGATGTTTTGAAACAGGTGTTGTCTGTAATTAGCCTATGGTGTTGAAGGGTGTTAATCAATGAACCAATCATGTGGCATTTGGAGGAAACTCTATAAAAGAGCGAGTGTGTGCTAATAAAAAAAGCTTTTGCCTACTGAATCAACTTAGAGCCATGTCGCTTCCTGACCGTCCCTAAAGTGACAGTCACCCATGACTGAGCCATGCTGAGAATCAGTCTCCTTAGCTACAGCTACCACTGCTCTCCCTGCATGAGAAAAAAGAAGGGTTTCAAAGGTCTAAATGCTGTTGAGTTAAACTTAGGATTTCATTTCCCTGGAGTGAGTCTATGTAAAGAACAGGAGGGCTCCCCCTCTTCTGCTTTCCCCCTCCCGTGTACGTATTTGAGTTGTGCTTTTTTTGTTTTAAGACCTGGAAAATGTCATGGTGTTTTATTTAAATACCTGCTCCTTCAGGTCAGGACAGTTAGTGATGGAGAGAAGCTTTTAGCCATATGTTAAATGTATATGCTCACAGACTCAAGTGCAGTGCTGGGATTTAAAAGGAAATTTCAAAGCCCTGTTTCTCCTGCCTCTTACTACGGTGTCTGTGTGGTTGGGCTCTTCAAAGGGGTTTAGCAGAGCAGTGATGTTGTGAAAGGGCTGTAGACACAGTTCCAAGGAGAAGCATTAACGTATTTGCCTTCGGGAGAAATGAAAACATCTGAATGTTTTCAAAGAGTTAGTAATTCTTCAGATTATTGCAGATTATAAATAACAATTGCTCCATCACTATTGTTTGAGTTGTATTTTGCTCTGGAAAGTTCCCACTTTCCAGAGCAAAATACATCTTTTACCTGAACAATATTTTAAGAGGGGTGCATATGCAAATGATATAATTTTAATTCTCACCTTTAAAAGAGTCAGAAAGCCCGCTCTCCCTAACGCCCATTCTCATTTATATTTGAAAGGAGAGAATGATCTCTCAGCTGTCAACTTGCATTGAGGCTGAATCAGCTCAGATCTTGGACAGTGGCTCCTCCATTCTGAAGACTGGGCTCACATGGTCCTTTGCCTGTGGGCACACCCCAGAAAGTGCAAGTGTATTTTCTGAGTTCTTATCTCAACCTAGAGAGAGATTTCACTCTTCTCCCCATGGCACAGAAATATATTTAAAAGCTGTACAGTTTTGTAAGTGAAGCTCTGATCAAAATGTCATGGATAGGTCTGGCTGCTATCCCCAGGCTGGCCTCTGATTTCATATTCTCTCGGGCAAGCTACTTAACACATGGTTTCCTCACTCAGATTGTTCAAGCAATACTTTTGGGGACAACAATGAGTTCTTTAGATGACAGGAGATACTGAAGGGCAAAAATGATGCTCTACCAATGATGATTATTCTTCTCCTTAGAAGATGCACTTTCAGTTTTAACACTGCTTGGTGATGATTAATCGAGTTGTGAGGATTAAATTTTCAGCAAGAGTTATGAGATACTTTCCTAAAGAATAATGCATTTTAAATGTTATGTGAGATTTAAGGATTAAAATTTTATCTCATATTTCAAGGAATTTTAAATGACCTTCAGGCTGAGCCAGCCGGTGGTTTGAATATGCTAATGAAATCACTTTGCTGGGAAGATGTTTTGTTTGGTAATGAAACACAAAACTGCTGACCGTGTTGAGCTGCTGCTGTTTGTCTGTCCAAGACAGTAATATTCATCCATGCAGTGTGTGCAGGCAAAGTTCAGGGATGAATATAGATGACCAGGATTTTCTGGGAGCTCATATAATAGTGTCCTGTAGGTTTTGATCTTTGTAACCAGCTGATGACCTTTATTTCACACTGATAATGAGAGAAAGTGGCATTACTCTATCACTTAGCTCCATGAATACAGAAATAATTGAGTTCTCATCACTAATCGTTTTAGCAAATTAGAAAGTCTCACTTAGCCCACATCTTGTACTTTTACTGAGTAATGTTTCTGAAGTATTGTGAGAATGTTTACTTCTTAATTCACTGCTCAGTGAAGATATCGAAAGTCTAACTCCAATTTTTTGAATGAATTTCAGTCTTTTGGGGTTATTTTGTCTTTGGGTTTTTTCCTACTTGATTGTTGCTGTCGTTTTTATTAGACTGAACCAGAGGAATATAAATAAATTTCCATTCTGAAGTATAAACATTACAGCCATCTTGTTAAAAAAGAGCAAAATGTATCTGCACAGGTTGTGATCTGAAGTATTAAAGATGCTTAAAAAAATACAAATCTAGGTCTCAGAATATTCAGCTGAATTTAGAAAAATCCACAGATTTCTTCTTTATCTCGTGCCTTTACTACTGTAAATCTTAACAGTTAAGTTATGTTAAATTAAGTAACATTGTATATATTATCACAAGTCTGGATAAATTCCAGAAGAGTGGATGTCTAAAGTTGCAGTTTGTCTGGAAAGTTTTCCTCCCACAATTTATTCAGTTTGTATGATTTGCCTCATACAGTTCTCACAATGCTACAGATTAAAAAACTTGGATATTTTTTCTAAAATAATCTCAGGTAGTAAAAAAAAAAAAATTATGAAAGCTCATGAAAGATGCCCAGAGCATTAGGAGAGAACTTTGATACAGTTTTTGAAATTCTGAATGACTTTTTATCAAAGCTGAAAGTTTCCATTTAAATTTGTTGATTTGATTTTATGCCAAAATTGTTGAACTAAAGATTTTGCTTTTAGTTTTGGAACGATTTTAGAGCTGAAAAGTGTTCATCAGTTTTGCTGATCAGATATCCAAATATAATAGGGATTATAACATCCAGTTTCTCTTTCCTGTGACACAAAATGAGGGAGGAGTGGGGAGTAGGGACGGGAGGCACGGAGCAGAAGGGAAGGAGATGAATGCATCATAGGTTGATTGTCATTCCAGAGAGAGAAGAAGGCAGAAAAAAAGAGCATCCTCATTATTCAGTACATTTCCTGTGAATTTTACCACATCCTTGTCCCAAGCTTCCAATAAAATTGAGCAATGGGCAAAAGCATTAATCTGTCTCACGAAAACTTATTTCAGTTGTGTCTCACGTGCCACTCGCACTTCCTTGGAGAGGCTTGGGCATGTGAGGCACACACTCTGCCTCTGAATCATGGAAAGTTGCTGGCAGCTTTTAGGAAGTGCCTGGGCTAGGAAATTTTCTTGGTTATTCCTTCTAATTAAGTCAGTTGTTAAGAGCTGGAGATGGGGTCACGTAGTGGCATGGAGATGCTCACAAGGACTGTTTTGCTACAGCAGAAATTTTCTGTGACCCACCAAGGTGACCAACACTGAGATCATACAGTTCTTTTTCCCAGGAAAGTGCAGAAGGTGCAAGCTGTTCAGAGGTGGCACAGGCTGTAATGCCAAAGGCACCTCTGGCTGTGGTAAAAAGCCTTGGAAGAATGTTTTGAGCCTTTAAATGTACTCTGGTCCTTTCAGGATTTTTGACCTCCACAAGGAAATTTCTGAAATCCTTTCAAAAGGTGGTGAGGGTGGTATTCAATCCCCTCTCTGGGAATTAAAAAAGAAATTTTGCTTTTGGGGGCATGTGAAGTGAAAGATACTTTGAAGAAAAGTATGTTCTCTGTCATTTTCTCATTCAGTGGCATGATTATGTAAGCCCAGTTTCTAAGAAAAAGTGGTGTTCAGTAGATTTCTGCACTGTGGACAGGGGACTAGCACCACTCGCTTGTACTGCTGGTTAGATTCTGGCTTTTCTGACAGAAAATTTTCTTGCCAACTTTAGTAGTAAAAGGACAAATTCATAGCCTGTCTGCAGCAACAGATGAGGTGTTCTTAGGTTATCTGTAATGTTGATGAATTTCAGTATTAATGTGGTAGATATTCAAATGGCCAATCTGGGTGGTTCCAAGGCATTTTCTAGGGCCAGATTTGTGATCTCAGCAATCTGGATAAGCAGCTTTACCCTGGCAAGCTGTCTCCTTTAAGTCCTATTCCTTTCCTGTACTTTTTGCCCTGCTGTGCGTTCACTCATTCAATTTTTCTCTTCCTTTCTTTTTTATGTTTATTCAAGGTATGTCTAATGAGGCATTTCTGCAGCATTTCAGACATGGAAGTGGTCAATTCCCTTTATTTCATTTTATTTATTTATTTTCTAACTTAGTTTTTAAATAAATGTGACTTGTTGATTAACTGCATTTGGGGAAAAAATGTTCTGCTAATGAAAGTATAAACTGAGAGGCAGGGGATGCACATTTTGCTCCATTTTGGGTTATGTTAAAGTGCACATGCACAGTACTGTTTACACTGCATTCTGTGTACAGGAGTATTTACTAAATCTTTGTGAAAGCAATGTTTGTCTTGTAACATGAAAGGGAAAACTGTGGAAGAATTAATGGTTTGGCTACAGTTGAAGTAGCTCATGTTGCATGATCCCCTTTCTGAAATGACATAAAAACAGAAAGTCATTTGGAGAAGAATAAAAGCACTCCCTGAAAAGTTAGGTTTCTAGAAATAACATTGTGAGAATTTAAATTCCTAACTGAGTATATAAAATTCTTTCTCTCTGTGGAAAAGTTCTGATTTTCCAGAGGAAAATGTGGGGGGAAAAAAGACTTTTGCTATTGAAATGGCTGTTATGTGGTCCTGAACTAACTGAAAAATGAGTCAATTGTAGCACAGGTTGTTTTCAACCTGGCCTTTAATAAATGCGAGATCATTGTTAGTATTAATATTTTTTAAATGCTTCAAAGTTGTTAGGTGGAAATTGTTTTTTTTCCACATACTTCACGTACTTGAATACTATACAAGTATTCAAGTATATCATTCCTGGTATGGGTCCCCTGTCTGGTCCCAGTCATAGCTCTTTGCAGTTATGGTTCTACCCTGTTTTTCACTGGAATAAGGCTGGAATGAGCTTGGATCACTTCCATGAAGTGTCAGTATATCTGCAGCAGTGATACATACTATATACTATATATACTATACTCCACCAGTATATCTGCAATGTGAATCATTTTGAGGAGCACCAGTCTAATGGGGAGCATGAAGAAAAACAGTGATACTTGTACCTCTTTTATTTCAGGTTGCAGCTCTTATGGGTAAGTTTAGCCATTTTTTGTGATGCTCCCTGCATGGGGAGCTGCTGCCTGGGCTCAGGCTGTTGTTTGAGAGCCGTGGGAACACCACCTTTCCCTGCAGATAACAGATCATGTCTGTGCTGCACGTTCAGGGAGCTCTTTTCTGCAGAGGTGATCTAAAGTTAAGGACAGGTGGCACAGAGAAACAAGTAATCTTACGTTCTTTTGGTCTTTATCAAGTAGTCCCACTCGGTCTAAATCAGGCTTTAAGGCTTTTGTTTGCTCTAATGCAATTACACATGTTTTTTACTCAGACTCCAGTGAGCCAGACTTAGGCAGCAAGACTGGATAAGCTTTCTATAGGTTTTTAAAAGCCAATTGCATTGTGCTGCTCCCTGGGAAAATGTCTTCCTTGAAAACATTTAATCCACCCTCCCTCCCCATCAGTTGTGAATGAAATTATTCGTGGCTTACAGTGACAATTCCTGAGTCAATTTGTGTCTTACCTAAGAAAGAAGATTTATTTTTTTTCCCCATGCGCAGTGTAATGCACTTAGAGATGTCTTTTTCATTTACAGTGTGGGAAGTAAACCATGGATCTATGATATCCCTCTGCCTTGTGGGGATTTCAATAACGTGAGCACAGTCATTCCAGTTCAAGGACTTTCTGGTTAGAAAAAACAAGGGGAAGAACTCTGTAAACGTGCAGAAAAGTGCAGGTCTTTAGAGCAGTTTTATAGCTTTTACCCAACGCAGTGAAAACTAACCATGAAATTATGGAGTTAAAAGCTGGGAATTTCAGTATTCTGAATAAAACTGAAACGTGATAGATGAATATTGACAGACAAGTTCATGGTACAAAAGTGCATGGAGTGACAGGATGCAGATTGTAGTAGTATGGGGGAAAAAAAAAAGAGAGTTGATTTCCCTCCCCATGTGCAGTGAAGCCAAAAGTGAAGCTCACTTTTCAAAGAACCACAAGTTCTCTGAGATGCAATATATATATATATAAACATATATATACATATATATTTGTATATATACACACCTCTCCAGAGTGTAAATATATAAGTGAGTGACTGTTTCAGTGGGGTATATTTCAGCTGCAGGACTATCACACTGATTAGGCTTGTAGAGACTTCCATCCCTGCAATCTCTTTATTTCAACAAGCCTTATCGTTTTCAATTTATCTACAACAGGGCTTGGAGACCTGGAAAAAGGAATGAATGAATGAGGCTGCTAAGACTCACCCTGTGCCAGATTTTCTTTGTAATTTTGTGGTTCTTGGCAAAGGTGAGGCTGGAAATCCATGTTGTTGATCAGCATGGAATCCTCTCCCGGGAGCAGAAATGCTGTGCTCCTGTGGAGGAAAAGGATGGTGTTTTCCCTGCCTGTCTCATGGCCAGACCTGAGATCTTACAATGAGATGCTATTTCTGAGCTGAGAAAAACCACATGAAGTGATCTTTTTACTGCTAAAACAGACAGCTTAATGCTGCCTTAAAAACCTTCAACGTGTTTCTGATGGCTTTCTTTATTATTAATCAGAAGAGATTAATGGGGAAAAGAATCATTCTACTAAGATAGAGTAAGGATTGGAGTCATCTTAAGGAAAACATTAAGGTAAACTCAGAATTAGCCCATAATGGACAGTGCAAAAAAAGGGCTCAGTCATGAAAATCTTCATTTTTCCCCATCTTCCCTATAGCAGTAATAGCCCCCCAAAAGGCCAATTTAACTGAGGACTCAGCAGGAAGCAGATGGGCTTCACTGTGACATTTACCAGCATCATACCACCATCCCAGTGGAGAATGGGGTCTGGGTTTCAGGGCAGGAATCTCCCGCTGAACTTCTGAGGGCACTTGTAAGTGTAGAGATGGAATGATTCCTTTCAGTCAGTGGCCTGAAATTCCTGCCAGAAACATTCAGATGAACTGTGTGCTGTGAGGCAGAGTCTTAAAACTGACTAAGAAATTACAATATATGGAGCCATAGGGTAACTCTGGGTAAGGAAATCTGCAGCCTTAGCATGGTATCCATAGTGGACTGTAACAAGCTTTACAAGAGGTGCTACTCTGTGAAAAATGAACTCTGATGAATGTGAAGTTTTTCCAATATATAGTATTGGTAACAGTCTAGCTATTTGGGATACTCAAAAATTATGCCAAACAAATTTATTTAACCTGAATGCAACTAAAGGATCTTGGTCATAATCAAAACAGAAAATAGTGAAGTTATTAGCAAGTAGGTGATATAGCATAAACACACAAAATTAGATTTTTTTTTTTTATTATTTAGCACTATAAAATACAACAATGAATAGCCAGGGCATGAAAAAATTATTTGAGGTGGTGTCTGGGATGGTGTCACAGAACACCTTTATATACTGCACTGTGAAGGAAAGCTCAGTGCCTCGTGACTGCTGACTGAATTTACTTTCCCAGTCCCAATCAGCCCCAGCTTCTGTGGCTGAGCAACATCCACGACCCCATAACCACCTCTTCTAATGAACTCCATAGGTCTGGAAAGCCTGAGGACTCAGGCAAAGCTGGGTGAGCCTCCTGAGCCTAGGAAGAAATGGAAATCTGGAAGTGAGTTCCATCTTGGACTTGGGCACAGGCTAAAGCATCTAGACTCATGCTCTTTGCATCTAGACATGAGTTTACAGTGAAACTATAAATTTTCTGCTTATTGAATTGCTATTTACAGTGACACCTGTTGGGATTTGAGAAAAAAGAATTGTCAAAGACAGGGAGGTAAAGTTATTTTTTTCTCCCATGGCTTCAAAACTGTGGTACGTGGAGGGGAGCCCCTGGTAGATTTCTCCTTGCTGAAGGAGAAAAGGAGGTGAAAATAACTAAAATGATTTCTGAATATGAATCCACAGATATTAGGATACATCGAGCCAAGCCCAAAGTAGTGCAGATGGCAGTTCATTTGATGACAGTATCTTCCATAATATTACAATAATTATTTTGGTGGGTTTTGTATATTTTGCAATCTGAAAGTGCATGTATAAGTAGTAGATAACCACTTTTAAAGCACATGTGCAGTTTGCCATATGCAGTAATTCTGAAATTTCTTGACAGTCTTAGACACAGCCTTTCCCAAAGCACACTTAAAGATAATATAAAGGGTTCTACAGAATGGCTCAATGCAATACCACTTTTCTGCAATAACACATGAAAAATGGTGCAATAACAAGTATGATTGCTCCCATCTCATGTATCTGAAGTTGGTGGTGTCAAAATTCTGGTTCAGACATTTAACCCAGTTTGGAATATGAAGCACACAAAAATGATTGTCATCTTCACATAAAATATGACCAAGCATCTTTGGTAACAAAAACCAAACCAAACCAAAAAAACCCAAACAATGAACAGCCCACCTTTATTGCATTTATACAGAGTATGTGATTATGGTGTACTGCAGCAATTTTCATCATTTTTAGGGCAAACTGTATGCTCTTTAATGCTCCAAAATAATTCCAGTCTCATGTCCAAAAATCACTTACCTTCTTTAAGAAAGGATCCTGGTTTTACATAAGCTCTTCTGGAGTAGACTTTGGAGGTTGCAGTAGTATAAATTAATAGGAGGAACCATGAGCGAGTTTTAAGTGACACCATGGACTCTGTCAAGAGTTCCTCTTAGATAAACATTTAGCACATCATGCTTATGTAAAGCTATCTGTTCAAAAACTTCCTCCTGGATGCAGCTGTTTCATATCACACATCTCTGATTTATACTGGTATAGGTTAAGACAAACAATTACTGTGCAACTGCTGGGAATTAGGTTAATGCAAATTATTTTGCTATAGGTTCTTGACTACTGCAGACTTCTGTTTGAGGTCTCAGACAGGTTGCCTTCCAGACAATAGCCTGGATGAGATTTTGGAGGCAGGTGTTAACTGTGGAAACTTAGTATTAAACTTACTTGTCTGTTGCCACCGACTTTGGAGACGATACTTTTGGGGTTTTTTTTCTGGTCATTGTCCTTCACAAAAGACCTAATTGAAAATATCTGTCAAATCATGGCTCTGGTTTCCCTCTTCTTCCCCCACCCCCCCATTAATCGGACACGTATTGTGTTTGTGTGGGAAGGAAGGAGGCTCTGTAGCAGGGTAGCAATATTGCTGGGAAAAGAACATTAAAATGGATAAAGGGATTTCCTAGTGGTATAAATACCTGCACACGACCTCCCTGTGCTCCGGAGCCCTCCTCTGTGTGTTTATCCAGATAAAATCCTGAAGTGCCATTCGTCCTGCAGGATCTGCTCTGGTAGAACACGGGACAGGTGGCTCTCTTGCCTCTCGGAGGGTATGAGCTGCCAAGCATTTGCTTCCTCAGACACCTTTGTGCCCCTGAATTCTGACTCTTCTCCCTCTCTGCCTCTGATAATGCACCACAGCGCTGCAGAGTGCCTGCAGGTCTCCAACCATGCCACCAATGTTGTGTCTACAGGTACTTTTTGAAAATACTCTTGCTCTCATTTGTAATTTTTGGGTAATATATGAGTTCATCAAGTTCTCAGTGTTTAAAGTGTTTCGTATCACTGTTATGTATGATTGGGACTACATCAAAGTAGAAGCAATTTCACGAAACTCTGCATATAAGTGAATCAGGAAAACCACAAATGTTTGTCTTTTAGCTAAATACGTAGTTTTCTGTAAGTTTAGGTTATACTCAATATGCTACCAACTTAGAACCATTTCAAACACTTGTTTTTGTTATGGCTAGTCTTCAATGACAAGTGTCATGTAAATTAATTGGAAGGTTGTTTATTGTGCAACCACAATTTTAAATAACATAAATTACTTTAAATAGGAAATATATTTAAAAGAGCTTAGGTGTAAATATCTCTTAGGTGAGTTTCAAAGAAGGAAAAACATTGCTTTTGCGAGGAATATTGCAAACTGAATCTACACTAAGTTTTAAGTGGGATGTTCAAAATTGGTAGTAGAAATCTTGTCAATAGTTTTGAATTTTGTGTGTTTGTATAATATAATAATAATAATATAATCCAATTAGATGCACTTAAATACTAGGACTATTTAATCCCTGAATATCTGAGACAAAGAGAGTTTTCTTGCAGTGTTAATACTGCAGAGGTGGGATTCTGGAATACAGGAATTGTTGATAGAAAGCCTCCAGGAACAGAAATAGTTGATTTATTTGACATTTCATTAACATCAGAATTTTATTTGGAGTCTTAACAAGAAGCCAGCTTTCTCCTGAAAAGCATTGGTAATAAAGCATTTTAATGAAAAGAAAAAGCATGTAAGTAGTGAAAACTGATCATCGGTAACAGAAAACAGGGTCATCTTACACATTAATCAAGAGGCTCAAAATATCCCAATACAGCTGTGGGTTAACAGTAGTGGCAGGGAATAGGAGAATTTAAATTTTGTATGAGGCAAAATGTATGTATCTGTATGACAGCAGTATTTTCTCCATCCATCTGGCTTGCAATGGAGAGGATGCGATGACAGCCAGCCCAAAGCATCTCTCGCCTGCTGCAGGTTTAGCTTTTGGTATTTCGTAGCTGCTACCCAGAGACAAATGCCACTGCAGTCAGTGAAAATTTTGATTGCAGGATCAAATGCAGAAGATGGTCCTGTGAAAAAATAACCCTGTGAAAGCAGAAACAGAGTAACTATAATGAGTCAAGATTTTCAAATTTCATACATCGATTAAGGAATTGTAAAAAATGATGCCACTCTGTTGAACTCATGTGAGGAGAATTTGTGCCCAATATAATGATGAAATTTTGAATAACAACTTATTTTAAATGTCAGAAGTTTTAAAAATTGATGTAACAATTCTGCATCACAAGAAAGCTGAAAATACTTCTCTTCAAATACTATGCTGTGTCATTCAGCTGATGTTCTGCAGCATCCTCAACTCTTTAACTGCTCTTATCTAATTTAAATAGCATCATTCTCATTATTTAGTTTTAAATCATTACTAGCAAGTCAAAAAATTATATTTTCATGCATAAAAGTTATGGTATGTGGATTATGAAATAGTGGAAAAATGCAGCCACTAAACACTTAGATCTTAACAGAAAAATTGAATTGCTCTCCGTGCATTACAGTTATTAACACAATCTTTATTTTCACTGCATCTACATTAGTATAAGCATGTTTGTCTAAGTAGATTTTATATCTGTATAAATGTATCTAAACAGGATATTTTACTGTTATGATTACTGTTGTAAAACCCAAGGAATCTAATCCCCAGTTAAATAGACTGTTTTGAACAACAGGGATGTGTTCTTTAAAATGTGGTTTTACATATCTGAATGTTCATGAACATTAATTTTTAATATTCTTTTTTATTGCAGTTGTTAGAGGGGACGGTAGATGGAATTTTTTTTCTTACTTATACGTGAGAGACTGCCATATCTCTCTATTGCATTCAGCAAAAAATGGTCTCATTCTTCAGGCACTGGCTATTACTGAGCACAGATCCAAAACACCCTTGTGAAAACACCAGAGATAAATAAAAAGTGTGTTTGTTGGTGCTTGTGATGGAAAATGTTTATTTAGGCCTGACTTTTTAGAAGACTCCAGAATTTACCGTGTTGTTTCTCTTCCACCTTGCCAAAGCACCCTGAAATGCTTTTTGTGGCTTGGCGCTTAAAAAATTGTGACTTTTGGATGCCTCAAAGCACATGTCCCAAACTGCTGTCTTTGAAACCCAGGTCTTCATTCACTGCAGGGTTTGCACGACAGTGAGGACAATTTCCTGAGGCCATAGAATTGGTTTTTGTGTGAGATTGAATGAATCAGGGTGTGGAAGTTGTGTGAGGAGAGGAACAGGTCACCTCCCTAAGAGTGCAATGCTTCCCCTGCTCTGCAGTTTGTGTAAACTGGGCTATGCTCATGGATTATACTAAAAACAACACATCAAGGCACAGCATGACAACTCCTAGTCCTGGCTCGGAGGGTGTCCTGTATATCTAATGGCAACTCTCCCTGACAACTCCCTGCTTACCTGACGGTTGTGGCCCTGTGTTAAATGCTCACAGAAGAAGCTACAGCTGCACAGAAGGCACTACCTGCCTCAGACTTAAAGGTGGCTTGAATCTTGAATTCTTATGAGTCCTGTCTGTTTTCTCCTTGTTCTCACCTTGTCTGTGTTCATGCATTGGCTTTGCCACCACAACGCCGGGACTCCTTTGGCCAGGCCTCCACTACTCCGTGCCCTCCTGCCACTATGGGAATCAACCTTCCACCTATGGGGTGATGGCAGGTAAGAGGTAACTGGGTGAGCTGTTTTTAGCCACTTTTCCTTTAGAGCCACCCATCCCAGATAATGGTTTGAAGAAGGTGGGATTTGGATTAAGGCATGAGAAAAAGGGTTAGGAAATTAGGGCTCAGTGCCCAGAGTTTCCCCAAACCCCTCTGTCTCTTGTGAAATCACTCTGTATCTTATGTCTCCCTACAAGACAGGAGGGTCCTGCTCTTTTTGCTCACCTCAGGCCACTTCCCCTGGCGATGATCACTTTTTGAGGCATCAGCAGTGACACACCCAGCACACCTGTGTGTGACCACTGTCTGGGCTGATGAAGTGCTGGCCGAAGCTATAAAATAAAATGATGGCATAATGAAGGGATAACTGAATTCAGCAGGCAGATCAGCCATGTGATCATGGATTTTTACACTTATGAATTCATGCTAGCATCCTGCTCATTCTTCCATGTCTCAGGCTCAGTGAGAGTGAGGCATTTTTATTCTATGCAATTATAAGTAGAAGTCAGTGGATAATGACATGAACCAAATTAACATAACTCCCAGGAAATAACTGGGACTTGGAAATAATCCAAAATTAAATTCAGAATTTTATTTCATTTAAGAATTAAGGAAATACTAGAGTAAAACAGCATAGACTAGTATATCTGCATAGGGACAGAGTGTAGACTTCCTTCATGGTGTGCAAATTTCCAAATGCTCCTATTTCATCATGAATTTCTGTGTCTTTTGCAAACATTCCTGGCATTGTCCAGATCCCCGGGGAAAGTTAATAAGCATTAAACAAATTGTATTGCTCAGAAATGAATTTTCTTCAATTCAAAAATAAATACATTTTTATTCTTCTCCTTTCTTTTCTTCTTTTCATCTTCTTTTCTTACATTGTTTTTTTAGGCATCAAGCCTGCAACTCCAGAGATGCTCTCAGCAAGTCTCTCCCAGACTCGCATCTTACAGACATGCAGCATGCCCCACCCCAACGTGGTAAATGGTGTCAGCACCTTGCAAAGCAAGTCCCCCACTTTTAAAGTATTTTTCATTATTCTTTGAGAATTTTTTTAAATGGTTGTCCTATATGAAGTGTATAAAATAATTATTTAGAACCTCCAACACTGATGGGAGTAGTCAGGGCAGTGAAGAAAAACCTAACCCTAATAAATGAAGGAAGCAGTGGGAGGTTAATGAAGTTCTGAGTTCTTCTACAAAGTTTTGTGTGGTTTAGAAAATTGGAAAGGATGACCTGAGAACCTGGAATTTACTGGCTGGTCCAGATACATTGAGGAGTGTTAATATTTCTCCAATAATTTCCCCTCTATGCCTCCTTCAGGTCAGAGACACTTTATGTATAATATCTAAGGAAAAAACAGTCTTCACTCTTAACTCAATCTCCTTGTTAAGTCTGAACAAAAGGTAGTGAAATAGAGTTCTGTTTGTTCTTGAGCAATTTATTTATCAGGAGAAGGATTCATTCATTCATTCATTCTTTTTCAGTCAGGAGGATCATTCCAAATGAGTTTTGGTTTTTTTTCTTTGAGCCTCTTACCTGTGTACTTTACTCAAAGAAATTTTATGTGACAGCTAGAACCAAGATAGTATCTTGTTTGAGCATCAAATCACATCTATGTGGAAATATTTTTTGTACCAGAAAATAGAGACTGGCAAATTTTAAGTGACTCAAAATGATATAGATCCATCGATCTTCTTGTGCCACTTAATTCCAACTTAGAGCTTGGATTTTTATTTGTGTAAGTTTTAAGCCATTTGCCTCTTATTTAAGTGCTTCACAGTGTGCTAAGGAATAGGATGGCTATGGGTGGTGAAAGGGGCTGTTCATAGGTTTCCATGTGCTGGGACAAGAAAGAGGAAATAAAATCCTAGGAAATTCTAACTCTTGGATTCTCTCATGTATGTTATGGAATAGATACCAGTTCTGAGGTGGTGAGGGGAGGTTTTTACTGTGCAGCAGCAGAGAATCACTGCAATGAGCTTTCTCTGTGGTGTTGCTCAGGTGGTCTGACCCCTTGCCTCTACAAATTCCCGGAGCACGCACTGAGTGCCAGCTCCTGTGCCCTGGGCCACAGCTTCACCTCCATGCCCCAGTCCCTGCTCACAGACGATCCTGCTGCCACCGACTTCAAGCAGGAGTTCCGCAGGAAAAGCAAGTCTGTGGAAGATCCTGTGGACATGGACTCCCCTGAAATCAGGGAGCTGGAGAAATTTGCCAACGAGTTCAAGCTGTGGAGAATTAAGCTGGGTATGTGCTTTATGTCCATGAACAAAAGGCAGAAAGTTTCCAGTGAAAGCCCAATTATTTCTGAGTGTTTTATGGTCTGACCTCTGCCATTGTCTTGATGCCTTAGGTTTTAACTTTTATATTTTTCAAATCCTGCAGTGCCCAGTGTCACTCTGCAGTTCCCTGGAGCTCGTTCAGTGCTGTTCTCTCATGCTCACACACACACAACAAAGCCTCTCCAGCTCTCCAAGGACACCCAGACCCTCCTGGGCCCAACAACTGCAAACCACAATCTTGGGGACAGCGGGGCAAGCTTGGGCAAATTCCATCCTTGCCTGGGTTCTGCTTGGGGAATTGATGCTGATATCCAAGTGGGAAGAACTCGTGAGCTGTCATTGTCCATGTTGGGATGCACTGAGGCAGGAGCCTCTGGAGCCCAGACCTCTGAAGGCCTTTCAAATAAATACCTCCTTTATCCCTGTCTAGTCTCTAGGTAGCCACTTAAGGCATCAGTCTGATGATAACTCTAATCCTGCCTTCCCCTGCAAAACTCCCTCCATTCTAAGAAGACTTGCATGGAATTAATGAACTTCATGTTTTTGTTGGCAGAAAGGGACTTTAAACTTTCCTGCCCTTAAATTACTTGTGTTAAATGCAGAGAAAAATTATTGCTGTTTGATAAATTACATTCAGTGTCAGGCATAGCTCCAAATTATCTGCAACTTAGGGGAGGACATGCTCTAACATCTCATACTCATCCTCTTCCCCATGGAGTGTTTCATCTGATGGTGTGCTGTCATTTCAGTATACACTGAGTGACATCCACGGGAAATCCTTCATGCCAATAGGAAGCTTCTCTTCCTGGTTTATTTTTTTGTGCCAAGACACAGCTGGGCAGCAATTGATCTTTGTTGCTGTGAGATAACTGCTGAGGACAAAGGTGGGCTGAGCCCTGCCTTTCTTGACATTGTCACTTATAACATTGCATCAGAATTATAGGGAATCCTTCTCTTTTATAAATTTAAAAAAGATTGTAAGGTTATTTGGGGAATGTGTGCACTATCTCAACACCTAGAAAGCCAGTGTGTTCTATTTGCAGTCTTAACTGAATTAAAAAAATATTGGAGTTTAAAAAATATTTGCAAACCGCTCAGTTTTCCTTTATTTGATCCTGTATTCCGGTATATCCTGTATTTGATATCAGTCACAGTGATGGAAAGCATTTGTCAGGCTGCACATAATTAATCACTGCAGCTTCATCCTGAATTTTTGAGAGAACAAAACTTCTTTTGGTGCAAGCAAATGGAACCTATAGAATGGGAGAAATGCAATATGCATGGGCAAAATAATCTGAGTTTGAAATTTACAAGAGCAAACAGATTTATGGGTCCGAGGCTGAGAGACACAGTGTTAGAGCAGTCACAAAGGAGGTTCAAAAGGTGCCTTGTTGGACATTCAGCGTCTAAAGAGCTCCTGCCCTGTCCTGGTACTGAAGCAGCAAAGGAGGATGATGATCCAGTGGCCCAGATCCACATTCAGAGCAATGTACAGGGAGCTGCTGAAGCAGAGTCAGAGTCTGCATGGAAACGGCAGCATTTCTCTGATGACTTCAGCTCGGTTGTTGCAACAAATAACAGGAGACCAGCAGTGCCTTTAGGGATTAGGTCATTGTTGTTGCACCAGCTCCAGAAAACATGGGGTGTCTGGATCCTTCTCAAATCCCTAATCTTGGAGTGTGGAACTCCACTAAATCAGTGTAACACGCCACAGAAAACACCAGGAGCCTGAACATGGCTCTGAGGTGAGCTCAGCAGGCTACAGAGACCTCTGCAGAAAGCCCAGCCTGAAGGCACTGCAGCACACACTGTCCGTGAGAGCCAGCAGGGAAGGGCTGAACATCTCGAGGAAAGTAACCCTCCTAGAAAGCTTCAAAGTCACTTTTTCCTCTGTTTTTGACAGGTTATACACAAACCAACGTTGGAGAAGCGCTGGCTGCTGTGCACGGCTCTGAGTTCAGCCAGACAACGATTTGCAGGTTTGAGAACTTGCAGCTGAGCTTCAAGAACGCCTGCAAGCTGAAATCCATCCTGTCCAAGTGGCTGGAGGAAGCAGAACAAGTGGGAGGTAGAGAACTGAAATTGTCTAAGTATTGATTTGCACTTCAAGCAAAATCCCACAGAAATGGTTTAGTGCTTGTGTCTTCCACAGACTAAGGGGTTTGTTTTACTGGCTTTAAGTGCTGAGGTGTGTTTCTGTTAAAGTTTTTTCTTTTTTGGGGGGTGAGAAAGGAGGGGAAAACTGAAATTCAGTGTGTACAAAATAGCAGAAAGGTCTCTTGGACTGCTGGAAGAAATTTCTTCCAGTCCCATCCCAGCAAGCCAGCTCCAGTCCTGTAGAGAGTCAGAGAGGGATCTGCAGGACAGCCCTTTTAGCAGCATACAGAGATTTTTCACCTGCAAAGGACTCGTGCTTCTGCCATTTCTGCCTATAACCATTTGTAATTGGAGGAAAAACAATGACCAAGCATCCTAAGAAAGGATAGATCCAGTGTGTGATGCTCCTCTTATTCAGCAGCATTTTCTCTTGTGCTTTCTCCTTCCTTCAAAGACTGTGACTATTTTTCTGGAGATGATTGGGCTTGTTTTCCAATCCCTGTGGAATGTAAATGCCAGGTTTTGTTGGTTTTTTTTTCCTTTTTTTAATACAGCTTTGTACAATGAAAAAGTTGGAGTGAATGAGCGGAAGAGGAAGCGCAGAACCACCATAAGGTAATAAATATTTATGTTATTATGGGTTAGAAACCACTTTGGCTTAAGATGCTTCTTTTCCTTCTGTCAAAATTGAAGTGCTATTTTCTATTAATGAATATGATATAAGAATAACATCTTATGCTTCCAGAAGTTTCAGTATTTGGAAACATTCTACTGAAAAATAACAGCACAACCCTCCAGATCCCAAATTCATCCCGAAGATACTATTGTTTCCTAATTAAGGACGTTTTTTCAACCACACACTTTAACATGAAAATAAATTTTATTCTAATTCTGTCAAAATTCTATTATATCTATATAGTGAGTAAGGTATCAGAGCATCCTTATTTTCATTTTGGGAGATTCTACATTATACCAAAATAAATTGCATTATTTTGGTGTAATATAAAAAAACATATAAATTTGCTGGAGAGTTGAGGTCTGGGAAATTTGAGGGAAAGCTTGTACATGTCATATTGCATTCCTGTCACTGAATTTTTGAAGTTCCAAAGAAACACTTTAATGAATTAAAGGGAAGAAACTGGAGTTCTGGAAACATCCTTCTCTTCTTTCTCACAACTCTGGTGGCTATTATCTACCACTTCTCTAGCTTCAATTCCATATAGAAAATAAGTAGGCTGGGAAATCATATTACAAAAACAATTACTCTCAGCTGAATATTATTAATGGATGTTTGAAGATGAATGGTAAAGTCCCACAAACTAAATTATGTAAGACATACCCAGGGAAAAAACTACTTAACTTGAACTCGTGGAAAGTATTTTATTTTATATTTTGCTTGAAGCCTAAGAAGATAGCAATCAAAAGTAATGATGTTTTTGTACTCCTGTATGTGTAGAACACCATGAAGTCCATTTTTTAAAATAACAGTAAATATTGAAAAATTGGCCTGTAAATGAAAGACCAGCAGGTGAAATAACTAGAGTTCGAGCAGATACTGTGTGTATTTCTGCAGCAGAAATGCTGCACCTCACTCCCAGAATAAAGCATGAAGTGCCCTCTCGTGTCCAAAGAAATTACAGCTACTGCTGAAACTTGTGGATGCCTCCCGGTGGCACACAAGCATGTCACAGACGTGTTTTTTTAGAATATGTGACAGAAACTGGCAGAAAATTCTATCTGAAAATAAGAAAAAATAACGGTAATAAATGATTCTGTTTAGTGAATCACTCGACTTTGGTTGCTGCTGACACAGAGGAACAGATTCAGGCAGACATTTGGAAAATGTGATGATGGTTAAAACAGCTGGCCATAATCTCTGTGATTTCTAGGAATGCTCTAGTGCTGTGTCTATAATAAATGAGATACAGAACACACAGTGTTTCCCAAATCTAAGTGAAGGAGCTCTTCCTCTTTGTAAACCCAAATGTTTTGATACAACCAGGTAACACCAGTGATGTGCATTTGCTGGGGCAGAAGGGTGGTCAGGCTTGTTCCAATTGCCATGACCCCACTCAAGACTAGTTAGTATAGCTGCATCTCCTACCTAATATCAAGAACCACAAATATGTCATAATTAACACTGAAATTGTGCCGAACTTTATGCTATTTTTGCCTTTTAATCACCCCATGCCAAAATTCTGTACGATGGCACTCTGTGTCGGCAGAGAACTATAGAGCACTTTTGGTGCTTTGGGTTTCCTTTACATAAAAAAAGATGAAACAAACCAAGTCACTGCCCTCAGTGCTGTTACTTGATCTTTCTCTTGAACTAGTGGTTGAAAGCCTGAATGTGCAGAAAAGTTTTTAAAGGTGAAATTTTATCCCTTTATCCAGTATTGCTGCCAAAGAAGCCCTAGAGAGGCACTTTGGAGAACAAAGCAAGCCTTCCTCTCAGGAAATCATGAGGATGGCAGAGGGGCTCAATCTTGAGAAAGAAGTTGTGAGAGTTTGGTTTTGCAACAGAAGACAAAGGGAAAAAAGAGTGAAGACCAGTTTACACCAGAACGCCTTTAGTTCTATTATCAAGGAGCACCACGAATGCCGGTAAAGCTTTTCCATGTACAGATGTGGATTTCGGTTTTGCTTTTTGTAAATATTGTAAATACCANAAAGAAAAAAAAAGAGACAGAGAGAGAAAAATCTGTAAACCACTTGTTCCTCCTACGAGCTACCAGCTTCAGATGTAGTGTTTGTTGAAGACCCAATTTTAATGTAAAAGTTTGGAAATGAAATCCTACACTGTCTGTTTAAAGAGTTGGAGGTCTCTGCAAGGAGCTTATCACACATTGTTCAACTAGAAAAGCTTCCCAGATTTCACATGTAGCTGCAGCTTCCCTGTGCTGTGCCTTTCTTGCCTCTGTGGTAGAAGTTAATGACTAAATGTATGTGGGTTGGACGTGCAGAGAGGTTGCAAAGCTCAGTGTCGGCAGCTGTAGCATGGAAAGGATTTTGCTGTCATTAATTAAGGCAGTGTGAGCTCACCAGGACAGAGGTGTCACAGTGCCCATACTGGGTGCTGTGTCGTAGACCAACGTTTGACTGCCTTGAAAAGGTGTCAAGTAGAAGTGGCTTTGTTAATGCTTGTTATCAAAGGTAATCCTTGCTAATTTGTTATGTGCCTCAAAGTTTGGTTTGGATAGGCTTAGCTTTAAAAACAGGAATACAATTTACCTGACCTTAAGGCTTTGTGGCCTGAGGGGGAAGAAATAATTATCAGGGGTTTTATTACATTGAACTTTCTCTGCATTGTACTTTTTTCTGATCAAAACCACGTGTGAACATACTTACACCAGAGATGGTGTGTTAAGCTAAAAAGTATCCAAAAGAATTTATTGCACTCTACATTCCCACTCTATTACACCCCACTAATTGAAAATAATCCCTTATTTGTCATTCTCTCATCTAGAGAGAGAATCGAGGGGAAAAAAATACCAGTGCCAGAGCTCCACCTATTAGGCAGGCACTGAGAAAACCGAATTAATGACTGTAGAATCACCAGGGATAGATTATCCAGCCATCTCATCAGCCCTGCTCATTGTTATGGGAATTAGCCCATTACCATATAAGTATTTTGACTGTTTTCCCAGGACTGAAATTAAGTGAGTACACACTAGTAGTACTGGCCAGATACATTTTATTTTTCCATAAAACAAACCTGATGAATTAGAAAATGTCTATATAATAGGCCCACAGAAAGCCAAAGGAGTTTAATGTTCAAGACCACTTAGAAGCAGCATGTACAAGTTAAGTGCTCACTCTCTAGTGTACATTAAATTATCTCTGATACTTATTACAGTGACTGTAAGCATATTCAGCTATGGAAATCAGACTCCTGGATTTCTAAAGCAAAATACATTTTTATGGATGAATGCACCACTCTAAGCCCTTGATTGAGAAGAAAACTTCAATTTAATAACTCAAAGGGGAGAAATGGTGGCTGTGTACTCCCTTCAGGCTGCTCTTACCACTAGCATAGCTCACCCACTACAGCAGAGACCAAGGTGTAGCCTTTATCCACCACAGGGAATATCAGCAGATGATGAACTTTACAAAGGATGGAAGTAAGTTGAGCTGAGAGGATTAGCACTCAGCAAAGGTAGTGGCATTGCATCTGTGTACCTTTCATGTGATGTGGTCAAATGTTATGTATGTTGAAGTTACTATCTGATATATATACTTTATTTATATTCTAAATTATTTTCTTAATTATAAAAGGCTTCCCAGAAATGCTACCAGCCTGTACTTCCCAACCTCCCCATCCAATAAAGTATTCCCATACATTTGGCACTCCAGGTAATGGTTTGTAGTTCTGTTTTGGTAACACTTTACTCTTTTCAGCTGTGTGTCATGCTGAAGAGCATCTTAGAATGCTGTAACAGTTCATTCCAGAGCAGCGTCCTTGTAACGTGGTGGTTTCTTGCCCCTCAAAAAGTCTCACAAGTGAAAGCTAATTGCAGCAACAGAGTACATGGAAAGGTGACACATAACACAACTGGCTTGCCAATGAATGACAAAAGGCCAGCTGGGGGGAGCAGCCAGCATTTAAACACACCTAGCTGCTGCCACAGAAATACAAACAAAATAGAGCAGAATTGTTTAATTAAGAGCAGAAAAGCTGGATGAAATCAAATTTTGACTGCTGCAGCTGGAGCCATTACTTACAGAAAGTGGCAATTCATTTTTTTTTTCTCTAGGAACAACTTAATTACCATCAATTACTCTTGACTGGGTAGGGAACCAACCTGCACATAGGGCAGGATACCCAAGGGGTAGCTTTATAAACCTGCAGGAGTTTAGGTGACCATTCAGCCAAGCTGGGCTGCACTATTCTTTTAGGTATTTGTGGGTTTTTTCTTGCTCTTCTTTTCCCATGGTAACTTTATGCAGGGTATTGAAACCACACTAAAAGGCAAAACAAGATGTTATCACAATGTATAAATGTGAGGTTCAGCTGTCTCTGAAGAGCTGTGATGTGCTGTGCCTTCATGTGAGGGACACAACAGACCAAGCACAGGCCAAGCTGCTGATCAGAGGTAAAGTGAATAACTCAAAGTTACTGACTCTCTGCTAGATTAATGTGTGTGCACTGAATGCTATAGTCTGCTCAGTTATGAACTGTACTAAAATGCTGATGGAGGCAGGCTGTTCACCCTCCTGCCTAGTATAAGAACTAGCAGTAAATATGGGAAGATGGAAAGAAGCCTAAACTAAAATAAAAAAATTTAAAAAAAGGTTGTTCTTAACATGCTTGGGGAAAAATCTGTGGAACTTCTCCACTAAAACATGTGGGTACCAGAAAGTTTCTTTGTATGGACAAGTTCTCAGATGAGAAAGCCACTCAAAGCTGGTGTGTGTAGAACTTGCATATGGGTCTGGAAGTGCTTTATGTTTAAAATAGATTGGAAGAGTATTAGGGGAGGAAGCCTCATCTATGTTCATCATGTTCTTGTTGTTCTCCTGGGCATTGCTTCTGGGCACTTGTGGAAGAGGACTCGGGTAGAGCCCTTGTTAGGTGTGTGCAAAACCAGGTCACTGCTCGTGAATGGACTCAGATCTGGTTGCTACTTAAATTGTTCAAAAGGGTAAAAAAGTTAAGGATTGAGTGGTTCCTTTGGTTTTGTTTTTTTTTAAATCTAATCAGGGGATACAATTTTGTATCCCAGATGCAACAGATGATTGACAGATGCAACATACTGACTATTATTGCAAACACATAACAAACCTGCAAACCCACAGCACTTCTCACTCTGCTAGCCAGATTTTTACACAGTTTAGAGCTTCAGGACTGAAAAGGTAACTTTTAACAAACTCCGGGACTGATACGGACACCAGCCCTAGTTCAGCAGTCCTAGTGGCACCAAAAAGCAATGCCTTTTTTCCTGCTCCTCAAAGACCCACAGGAAAAAACTCATAATGGAATTATGTCCAATTTTGACAGTTATTAGAAGGATCAAGTCCACACCTCACTCAGAAAGGACACAAGCCTTGGTGTTCAACCAAACTACAACCAATCTGTAACATTTTACTCCTGTGGTCCCATCATAATTTCTCTTTCAATGCCACAGAGCAGTATTTGGGCAACAGGTTCCAGACAAGGGAATGCAAACTTGAACAAGTCTTTACTGAATGTTAAGTCAAAGGCCCACAAGCAACTACAATAAATAATATGGTGCTTTACAGCTCAAAGGAATATTATCAGAGTTCACAAAGAAGGCCCAGTAAGAGACAGATGTGTAAGACTAACCCTACAGAGGACAAAGTCATTGTGGAATAAAAAGCCTTTTATTAGATTTTTACAAAATAACTTGTAAAAAAAAATCACCTTGTATTGAATATATGCAATATATTAACTTACACATTCCTACCTGCTACCTGACAGATTCAGTTTGTCCATTATTTCTTTGAAAGAGAAGGAACACCTGTGATTCTAGGCCAAAAACCTGAGGAAGGCTCTCCTATGAATTCTCTTTCTCTACTGACTTCAATCCCAAACAGCAGATGGTGTAACAACAGTAGATTCACTGAGGCTTTCTGCTACACTTTATCTAGCAGCAAAGTCTCTTTATGAAGTTTGTCCCCTCCAGTTATCCTGGTTTTGCTTTTGGGAGGTATTTTGCTTTCCTCTTTTGAAAGCCAAGATGATAGCTGTTTCTGTTCAATGAGCAGCACCACTACACCAGCACTGAGGGGTAAGTATCTCCAGCAGAGTCAGGGCTGAGGAATATCACACCATCGAGGAAGTAATAACTGGGAACTGCATTCTCATTTTGTCTATTTCAAGTATCAACAGTTCTTACTCCTTAGCCCAATGCATATTCCACTTAAAGCTAGAATTGTATTGATACAGTTCAGAGACCATAGGAAAACCTTCACAGAAGCAAAATGCTTTTATCATAGTGTTTAGACAAGTAGTTATAATTTATGATCCAAAATTGTTCTTCAAACTAATATTTAGATTTAGTTTATCAATGCGATCAGTTGCATCTTAGCAAACAATACAATTATGCAGTTATCTTCCATTAAGAAATACTGTAAAATATATACAAATGTTGCTTCAGGCAAATGTCCCTTTTGCAAGTGCACAAGTTGCTTTTCTGAATGAGTGCATCTTTCCACTTCAGCACTGAGTCCCATCAAGTGTGCAGAGAGGTCTCACCAAAGCATTTTGTGAAACCATCTTAATAATTAAGTTTACTCACCTTTCAAAGACTCATTCTGAAAGAAAACCACAAAGGTACGAGATTTATATACATAAAGGCACAGCAATTCTGTTGAAACCAGCTATGTTACAGTACAGTAGAGTTCAATCAGTGCCTTTCATGCCACAAAGTTCACTAACAAATGTAATTCCTCTTCCAAAAAAATTAATTACACAAGGAGTGTATCCTTCCATTCTGGTAAGAAGAATAATGAACTATTATTTCATCAGCTCAAAAGCTGCTACAGGAATTTCAAAGAAATACAAAAAATGCTTTATCTTTCTGCCTAAATTTACTAGACTTTCAAAGCTATTTCTCATGGAAAAAATAGTTTCCAACTAAGACCCAAGGTGAAGTTTCCTTTGTGCTAAGAGATGACAGACTAAGAATGTTTCTATAGTGATAGTTTTGTAAAAATGATAAATATTACATAGGTGCTGTCCTAGTAAGTGGCATCACCAGCCACAGAATAGCCAGCTCTAGAGACAGATCAGGAACTGAGCTGGAGGAAAACTTTTAATCCAAAGGACAGATCTGGATCAGGTGTAAGTGGATTTATTATTAGAACTACACCCCTGGTTGGTCCAGAGTCAAAAAGACTCCATGCAATGGACAAAAAAATGTACTTTTCTCTGCAAATGGATCTTCAAGTTACCATTTCTGAGACTTCAGGTTTTTCTTGTTGCATTGAAATAGTATTTGCACTTTGTACATGTGACTAGAGCTGAACACTCAGCAGGCAGACTCTGAACTGGGTAAGTTAATCCACCCCCAAGGCTTTGAGCTGGCGTTCGATCTCCTCATCCGAAATGGTGGTGGCAGTCGATGCCGATGCAGATGGCAACCCTCTGGCAGCTGAGGGAGCTTTGGCCATCTAGAAGGAGGCAGAAGTTTTCTTCAGTCAGAATAATGCAGGTTATGACAAGCTGACTTTTAAAATAAACTATTTTTAAAAATGGAATGTAGGGGGAAAAGCACATGAGCTGTGCAAAAATAGCCATACCTTGCCAGAGATTTCAATCCCGATCTCATCAAGCACTTGGTTAACAATATCTTGGGTTTCTTCCTCTTCATCAGAAGCATCAAAAATATCATCTAGGGTATCATTAACTTAGAAGAAAGAAAAAAAGAATCCAGACTGCATTAAACAAAAAGCCTAGTACCATCTTTCTACCCTCCCAGAACACAGCAGTAATACCCCAGTGTAAGGTACCAGCAGAAAGCACCTGGATGTTAGAAAGGCTTTCTTAGCTCTGCCTTGCAAAGCCTGTGAGCACAGCCAGGACAC
The DNA here is from genome assembly GCA_013400515.1 of Erpornis zantholeuca. Taxonomy (NCBI): domain Eukaryota; kingdom Metazoa; phylum Chordata; class Aves; order Passeriformes; family Timaliidae; genus Erpornis; species Erpornis zantholeuca. Next base: position 248,956 of record VZTN01027573.1, on the reverse strand, counting down.
CAACAGGATAAGGCAGGGCTGCTTTTACAAAATCTTTAGTTACACCAGAAGAGTTCAGCTGCTGTATTCTCCCCCTACACTAGATTTTAACATTCCTGCAAAACATCTATAGTTTCGCAAAAATCCCCTTCCTCTTCTTCCTCCAAGTACATTGCAAAGTTGTTAACTACTCAGGTAACTTGTGTGCAGTTGGTCAACAGTTTAGGTTTGAGTCCATGCTAGTCAGTATCACCAACAAAGGGGCAAGAACTGGGATGGGGAAAAGACCGTGAGCAACACCAGGAATTAGCTGACAGTGGACACATGCACTCAGGAACAAGAAACTTGCCTCCCCAATAAGTTGTTTGTGGCTTAATTTAAGAAAAAGGAGACAGAACCATGTCATACCATCATGTGCAGGCAGCTGAGATTATCAGTATCTAAATTAAGGCAGTTTTTCAAGTCTTCCTACCCATTATGCCATCAGGGCCTTGAACTGGTCTCAAACCCTATTCCCCTCCAGTATGTTTTTTCTAAAAATATGATGAGTATTTTGCAGGAGATGGGGAGGAATGGATTCTAGATTTAATACCTAGAGCTTCTAAAAAGTCTAAGGCTCAGCCTCCCTCTTCAGACATACATTGTTTTGTTTGCTCTACAGTTTTGCTGTCAGTCTCATTAACTATAGAAATAAACTTCAAACGTCAGTGTTTCTAGGCTGGTTCTCCCCTGCCAAGAGCAGCCAGCTGTTCCCTGCAGTGCAGAACTTACTCATTTCTTCAGTCATTTCCATCTTCATGTTTTCCTTCTGGAAATTCTGCATGGTTTGTAGTGTCTTTTGTGGATCCATTTTCTTATTAACTGCTTGCATTGTCTATTAATATGGAAAAAACTCTTAAATCATACAATGAGACATTAGTAAGTATCAATGCATTCATTAAGAAAAACCTTTTAGTGCAAATTTCACTTTCCTTGTCTCTCTACATTCCATAAGAACTGTAGATAATTGATAGATCAATAGTACAGCCTGCACTTTGCAAGAAATATTGCTATCTAGCCTGCCCTAATAGACTTTTAAATGTGTTCATCTTTCTTGCACCATGACCCTCTCCTTGCCTTTCATCAGGAAAAATCCAACTGCTCTGAATGAAAAGGATGGAAAACATTTCCTAACTAGAAGGCTACACACATTAAAGAAGTAAATGGCACAGGTTCTTATTCATAAAGGACCATTTATTTGTGTCACCACCGGAGGACAGGCCCTAAATTGTTTCTTTATGTTACAATTGAATAGAAACATTACTTTTCTCTGAAAACACTGAAGTATTGAGGAAGTACTTGTTTAGGGTGCACCTGTGTGATGGGTGGAGATCTTGCTGTGAAGAGTGAAATAAACTTCACCTATTTTACTACAGGTGTGCAGCCCTGCCTTTGTGGGCACTGCTATGGGTATTTCCCTCTTTCCTAAAAAGCAAGTTACTGTGGGATGTCAGAACCTAAACATAGATATGAGCAATTCAATTGTAAAATTTAACCATCTTTGAGAAGATAAAAGACTTGGTTAATTAAAAGAGATGGTACTGAGCTACTGCAGCCACTACTGGCTTCACAGAAGGTCTCCTGCCTTCATGTCTGAGTTTGTTCAAAGCAATAATGTATTATGCTTCTAATGTTACTTGAATTTCAAAAACTGTGCTCATGGTCACGTTATTTGAATTTAAAAAGTTGTTCTGGACTTGAAGTTGTTCTCTAAAATTCTTTTACTAGAGTCATAAATGGACATCAAAAGTTTCTGCGCTGATAGAGAATTTATATCACTTCAGAAAATAAGGGTCAGATGCATGATTAAAATAAACAGGTACTTTAACTGGGCTTTGCTATGTTCAAATTAGCACCATGCATGCTAAAAAGTATACTGTACTTTGAAAGGTTTGCATTCACATATTTGCCTTTCTTGTTGAGGCAACTGATCCCATACATTTTTCACTGATGGCTTTATGAGATTAACAATTCTTTAGGCTTCCCATGTTGATAAGGTAAAATATTTACTTTAAAAGTCACCAAAGGAATTTAAGACCTTCCTCTCCAATAATGCTATACAAATTGTACATACAAGTACCTTCTGTGTTTCAAAAAACATAATTTTATGAATGCTGGGTAATTTTTTAAAAATATTTTTTGATTTTTTTTCCCTACTGACCTAATCTTCACAACTACTCTAGTGACACTTTGGTTTTGAGAAAGTTAATTCAAGATCTATCATAGATAAAAACAAGTCACCCATGTAATAATTAAAAAGCAAGACCAACTTGTTCACATGAGCTGTGTTGGAATACTAAGTAAGGTGTTGAACCTGATCAGTCAGACAAGTCCAATTTGTAAATTTGCTGCAGATCCACAACTCTGTATCACTAGTTGGAATATGCCCTCATGCTGTGTCCTAAAGGCACCTGACTACAAATCCTTTGTGGTAATTCTTTTCTGCACCAAGTTGCATTGCTGTGTTTAACTGAATTTAACTTGGACTGGGATCAAAGCCCAGCTTGGTCTACAGTGATGCATACTAATTCTGCTTCCTGCACCTTGAGCTGAACAGTCTTCCTTGCCAAAAGCCCTCTTTATCAACTTAGGGAATAGAGGAAAGTTCACAACTAACTTGGAAAACTGAGATTTTTCATTCTTTTATGAGACGAGATTTGGGAGAAAACTTAATGCAATACTATTTCCAGAGGGTGCACAGAGAGAATGACAGCAAACTCCAGGTTAGATTTTTCCAGGAACTTTACATCCAAAGCAATAACCTACTTTTTTCAAAGGCCATAAAGCTATTGTGACACACTGCCCTGATTTCTAGACGAATCATGACCTACTTTTTCCCAGTAAAAACTTCTTGTGACAATATATACAGGCAAGGCACTGTAGCAGCAGGGATTGGGGTTTTTATGTGCTAAAAGAGTTCATTCACTGGCATTAGTTTATTTTTGTCATGTAAACATTTGACAGATGTCTAGCCCAAGAAAGTATGTAGGTGCTATGTGGCTGGACTGACTAAACAAGAATTTAATAATACAAACCCAAATTACGTTTCCCTCCCATATCCTCACCACCACTTGGGGTAGTGACTTTTACCCCTGCAATTATACACAATAACACAATTTTTGCAACCATATGCTGCATTTGAATACAAAAGACTATCTTGCAGTGCCTTACTTTTGCTGTAGCTGACATAGCTCCTGCCATCTTCATCTGGGAGTTCATGACCTTTGTTTGAGTGGACATGGAAGTGACTTTGGAGCTCACGGCATAGGTTCGATTCTTCTGCTTCCGCAGCTGCACCAGCTGCTTGGCCAGCACTTTGCAGGCCTCTTTGTTACCAGTCTTAGCCATTTTCTTGATTTCCAGTTCCTGTGAAAAAAGGTGTGAGATTAATTCAACAGAATTTTCATTCCCACCAAGACTACAATTAAGCCTTACCACTAATAATTAAATTCAGAAGTTAACTATGCTCTTGAATCTTATAAAACGTTTAGGGTTATATAAATAGTTCCTTGCTTTTTTAACAAGGCTGTTTAGCAGAATCAATGGCATGCTGGTATGATTTGACCACACGGAAAAAACTCAATAAAACTGAATTATAGTGTGGTAGCACACAGTTCCCCCAAAGACTTCAAATTCTGCATGATGTCACATTCACTTCTGTGTGCACTTTCAATTCCATATCTGGATAGGGAGCCATACTTCAACAAAAGTCCCAAAACGTGAAGGAATTGTAATGGCCAGTGAACTACTGGTGCCATGACTCTAATCAACTTTGATTTCTTGCAATCAAACACCACTCATGTAAGAAATGGAGAGTTCTTTTCAACTTTTTCAGCATCAAGAGAACCTCACAGCCCTTTTTTGGGGGG
>VZTN01027573.1:215017-232085 GCA_013400515.1 Erpornis zantholeuca | reverse complement strand
TAAAGTTGTTTTGAACCTGCACTCGAGGGGTTGATCCTTCTTTCAGCAGAAGAGTCCTTTAATCAGGACTTGCAGTATTCTCTGTGCTGTCCCAAAGATTTGATTCCCTCCAAGTAGGAGGGGATCCTGTGGCTGGGGGAAATGCAGCTGGCTGGGAAGCCAGGGAAGAGAAATATGTGTGATGTACTTATTTTTGCCGTAGTGATTTCTGATGGTAGCTGCTCCTGGGAATTAGATATTTTAGTTTAAAGAACTGTCTCTGTAAAACAGGTATTTTACAGGATTGTGACAGCATTCTGGTGTGGGCTGTTTTGTTCAGAGTTCTGCTGACTACATCACTTAATAAATGAGGTATTTCATTATTAAGGGCCTGATCCGAATGAAGGAAATTATTAATGTTGGCCAAATTCACTAACTTGCAGTTTAGCTGTCACTGCAGTATCAATTACAGATGGTTCTTGTGGTTTTTCTTGCCATTCTCATTCATGGAATGCCTTAATAAAGGGAATAAAAAGAGGATTATCATGCACTTTCCTCTTGTACAGAAATAGATGATACGAGTGCATCAATTTTGTCTCACTTATAAATAGCTCCCGGAAATAGTGGTCTACGAGGGAATAGGGCTGATTGACTCATTCGTTGTGAATAATTTAGCCTCAAAGATTAGCATTTTTGTACATGTATTATCCATGGAGGACTGAATTCATCTATTTGTTATTATAATCTTCCATTTAATAGTTTATGAATTGCTGTCTGAAGTTTTTGGAGATGTGCTTAATTCACTGCTTTGTTATCTGTGATGTGTGATGGTCCTCTGAGTCATCTTGACAATTTGTGAGTCCTTGCTGGAGGACTGGGATGTTCAGCTAGAGAACAATGACAGGGTCCACAGTTCTTTGTGGCCACATGAGAAGATGAAGAGGATTCATACGCCAGCATTTTTTAGGAAATCGTTGTCACGATGGGGGGAAACTCTTCTGACTTGCAGTGGTTGTGAAGGCTGTTTCACAGTCACTTTGTTTCATTCAACTTTGTGCAAGACCTTGCACAGAGCAAATTCCCCTTTCTTTTGTGAGGATGCAGAGTAGCATGGAGTCAGTGAGGGACTGGGAATGTGAAGCCCATGGTTACAGCTCTCAGTCGTGAAGCACTGCATATAGAGATAATGGAGAGCTGCTGAGGAAGGTAGTGCAAGTGCCAGAAACGGTTTGTGGACATTAGCATGGTATTCTACCTCTTAAAAAAGAAAAGTAAATCAGTTCAGGAATTTCTTGGACACCTCTGCTGAGTTGTGTTTTGTGCATTTACCTGTGTGTGTGTCTGTTATAAATATACACACATACTGTATGATCTGTGCCTCAGTTTGCCCTCCTTACTCATTTCTGCTCTGGATGAGAGTGGCCTTGTTTCTCAGCAGCACTTTCCCACTTCCTTCTCAAGATTGTTGTATTTTAGTCCATGGTTTTGAGGTGCTCTGAGCATGCTGACCATTGGTATGGAAAACCCAACAATGCCTTGGGTTGCCAGGGTGCCCTAATGAGTACCAAGAAGAATTAAAGTTATGATCACACAAGCAAATATACAAAGCCACTGAATGTTAGTTTTATGCATGGTTACAATCGATGTCAAAGCTATAAGATGTTGTATAATCAAATAATTTATTAGGCACAGCTGGTTAACTGCTTACAGCAAAACAACCTGTAGCTTAATTGCTCCTTCTATTGCACTGGTTTTCTGCTTGGTCCTTCTGGCCCCAATACCCAAAGCAGAAAAACCCTGCCTTAGGCTTCCTGAGAGTTGTGCAAGAAACAGTGGGTCATAACTCATCCATGTCAAATTAATGTTGTTGTCATGGGACATCAGGGGCATAATGGAGGGAGAATAAGGGCATTAAGGAGAGTTAGTCCTTCAATAGGACTTCCCTTCTAATTTCATTGATATGCTAAATAGAATTGTATCTTTCTTTTTTTTTTTCCCTAAGAAATGATGATAATGTTAAATAAATGCTTTGAGGAAGAAATATGAACCTTGCTGTTTTAAAGTATTAATAATATGTTTGTTTCCATTCAAACTGGAGTTGTTCTATACATTTAGAAATACAATAAGGAGTGTTGCTACATGCTATCAGTTCTAAAATTTCTTTTCCTCTAAGGTAGTTTTTGACAAGTTTAACTGTTTTACTCTGTAAAGTACAAAGCTAAGTGTCCTGCCTAACTCATATTCTACAATGGCTGTTTTTCATTTTGTTTTCAGTGTATTCAGCCAGTTAGATGAGGAATACTGATTCTTAGTGACTTGCATGTTTGGGGATCACTTTGAACAGAACCAAGAATGTTTCTGTGAGTCCTTGATTGTCAGTGAGAGAATTTGAGAAATAGTGCTTCATTTAATCATTGGAGCCCTTTACATGTAGTGCTGGATTTTCATAATAGTCACCTGATTAGGTGCATGAATCTGTTGCAAGATGATGTTCAGTCAAACAAGTCTTATGTATTGAATTGTTAATTTACCTTATCAACACAAAAGGCTGTTCAGTCCTATGGTGTAATGCTAAATAGTTGCTTATTCCTGTTTTGAAGATAAAACTTTTTCCTGCTTTACTTCTGTCCATGTGTGAAGGTTATATCTGTTTAACTTTAGCCTTCACTGTTAAATATTTCAGATTTTGTGAATAGCTCTAGTGCTAGATACTGTTGAAAATGTATTCATAGGTCTTCACACTTTCTGTCTTCATGTTTAGAAGCAGTGATTTCTTAAACTAGTAAATACATAGGGATAGAAATAAATTTTAAGTTAGTGTATTGGGTAAAACTCTGCTTTTCATTGCTGTTTACTTTGTATTTATGCAATGGTCAGTCCAAGTCCAGTGAATCTGTGCTAATTCAAAGGCCCTGTGAGTTCCTTCTGCTTTGCAAATGCACAACTTGCCGTGGGAATTTCTTCTGCTACTGAACATTGGGATTGGGCAAGATCAGTTCCCACCACTGTCTATGCTGTGTTTCCTAGCCCTCCCATGAGGGAGATTTCTGTAGACATCTTAGCTATATGGCAGTTCACCCTCTGTGCAGACCACTTAAACCTTTATCTTGTGTTTTTTTTCAGCTCACATACATGCCATGGCAGGTTCTCCAGTGTGCTTTTAAGTCATATCACTTATCGCTGTCCTCTTGTCTCTGTAGAACTAGAAGTGAGAAGCTGTGAATTCCATCTCAGCACTTCTGCAAAAACCCTGAAATTTGATCTCATGCTTACTGCTCTTACAGATGTGTCTACCTTGACAGAACAGGGCTGTGACCTTGCACATTTGGTCTGTTCCTAGTTTTCAAATATGCCTTTAAAAGAAAGGAGAAATAAGTTGAAAAATTAATTTTCTGTTTGTTTTTTGCCATCAAAACTGACTTAAACTGTTGAATATGACTAATCTACTTTGTCATATATTTGACTCTGCTAATTTATTCCAAGGTAACTTGATAAACTTCTTTTATTCCTGAGAGGTGTATTCGTTTATTTTAACAAAAGGCAATGGGAAACTGGAAAAAAATCTTCCTGTTCATTGCCTAGTGAGCTGTAAGTGGAGTGATTTTTGTCAGGAAAAAAGTAGACATTCTTAGGTAGCTCTTTCCAATTTTTTTTCAATTTATTCTACAAATCTGTCAAAAAACTTGAGGCCTGTTTCTAGCATATCCATGAAAAGTCAGTCAGAAAAATAAGTTATGGTGGGCTTAAATTGTTTTTGAAGGTGTTCAACACTTCTGGTTGTTCTCAAACAAAATATGATTGTGAGCCAGAGCTAATGAGTTGGTGATGCACACAAAAGGCTGCATGTGTATTATTTATCTGTATATTTTGTGCAGCTAACTGAATGGCAATATCAAATGATAATAATTTTCCTTTAGACAATTCTTCTTTATCTTTGAACGTTTCTCAGGTGGAGACCTGGTTTCCCAGTTTTCCTAAATACTTTTCCAAACATACAGATTCAAAGGAAATGAGCCATAAACTTCTCACAACTCTTGCTGTTGTTCCTGTTCACAATTTCTAAACAGGATTGTTCATCGAGTGCTGAACTCAGGATACCACGAACACAGCTCAACAAAACCATGTCAAAAATCACATGAAAGGGGAGAAAATAGATTAACCTGCTATAACTAGTCTTGAGCAACAAACACTGTGCTTAATGACATTTAGAACTAGATTAGAGAAAAGACAGGGAAGTAAACAAGAGCTAAAGGGAACAAGCTGCTGCAGAGGAAGGATGGGGCCACATGATTCCTCCCCTCGCTGGTATCAGTGGATGTAGGAACAGTGTGATATATTCAGCGTGCTAACATTTGCATTACAAATGCCTGTACTGGGTTTAGAAAAGACCTAACAGATTGTCATTGCCCAGAGCACTGGCATTACAGTGATTGCTCCAATACAACACTGGCTGGTAAAGTTTTTCTTAACCCTTGTGCTACCTCCACTCAGCTTGAAATAGTATTGTTTGCCCAGAGTTTGCTTTCCTAGACAGGCGCACATTTTCATGCCCACAGAGATCTGGATAAAACAGTTCCCTTACCTCTGTTAATCACTGGCATCTGGGATATTGCATGATTTGAGATGCATGGATTTTCTCAAGTGCTGGAGTAATAGATGCTGCACAGCTCACTCCTCAGAGCACTGCTGAGATTGCACCCTTGGCTGGCAGGAAGATGAAGTATTATGCAGGGCTTTTCACACATTCTGTTTTTCTTGTATTTTCTCCAGTTTTCTGAAGGCTGTAGCAATAAAATTAACAGCCATTTTCATTTATGCCATTGTTACAATTCTGCCATTTGGTTTAATTTCAGTTGTTCTAATTTAGATTGGTGGATTTTGGAAGAGAATCTTATCCTCTAAATGAATACATCTGGAAAATTGTGAGGGTTTGTTTTGTGAATATTTTATTTTTTAAAATTTTTCTGTAAATTAAAAAAAAATCCTAAATTTCATTTGCCTTGAAGTTCTACGCTAATTTAAAACCACTGAATCTCAAAAATTTTTGAACTTGTTTTTTGGACCTAGAATCATAGGATGGTTTGGATTTGAAGAGACTTTAAAGATCATCTAGTTCCAACCTCCCTGCCATGGACAGGGACATCTTCTGCTAGATTAGGTTTCTCAGAGCCCCATCCAGCCTGGCCTTGAACACTTCCAGTGATGGGCAACCACAGCTTCTCTGGGCAACCTGTGCCAGTGCCTCATCACCCTCACAGTAAAGAATTTTGTCTTTATATCTAATTTAAACCTGCCTTCTTTCAGCTTAATGCCAGTCCCCTTGTCACTGCCTGTCCTTGGGAAAAGTCCTTCTACAGCTTTCTTATAAACTCTCTGTAGGTACTGGCAGGCTGCCAGTTGGTCTTCCTGGAGCCTTCACATCTCCAAGCTGAACAATCTCAACTCTCTCAGCCTTTCCTGATAGGAGAAGAACTCTCACCCTGATCATCTTTGTGTCCTCCTCTGGATTCACTCTGAGAGGTCCATGTCCTGCTGACGTTGGAGAGCTGCATGCAGCACTCCAGGTGGGACCTCACAAGAGCAGAGTAGAACTGGAGAGTCACCTCCCTCAACCTCCACTCAGTCCCACTGTCCATGACACCAGTGAGGGTGTTAAACTGTGCAGGTCTCAATACTGACCCCTGAGGATGCCACTTGTCTCTGGTCCCTGCACCTGGACATCAACCTGTTGATCACAACTCAGTGCAACCATCCAGCTAATTCCTGTCTGCAGCCCATCTGCCAAATTCATGTCTCTCCAGTTTAGAGTCAAGAATGTTGTGTAGGACACTGTCAAAAAGTAAGGAATTCTTCATGTTTTCCATCCCAGTAAAGAAAAGCAGATCTGTGTAGACATCCATAAGCCTCAAGAATGGTTATAAAGTTATTAATCAGCAGCAAAGCTGATTGACAATTTTAAGAGCAAAGCATTGACAATTTAAAAAACCCAAAACCAACAAACCTACTCCAAGTCCAGGAACAAACCAAACAACTCCAAACCAAGTCCTTTGTTATATTCACTCAATGAAACATTTTATATTTGAAAAAAAGAAATAGTTTTTAAACTGATGCAGTTCTAAATATAATGAGTTAATCGGTGTTTTGTACTGTGATGTAATTCTACATTTAGAAGTGAGTATATTACCAAAAAACCCCTCCTAAAACCCCCCCTCCTCATCAGCATATAAAATATCCTTAATAGTGATATAAGTTGCATCAAGCAATTAATATATGATAGTTTGCAACTAAATGTAAATGTCCTAAACAGTTATCTGAAAGGAGCATTTAACTTCAGCATTTAGTGGGCAAATACAATGTGTACTTTGAAGGAAAGACACAGAAGTAGCTATTATCATCTGGGAATAATACTGTCCTTATATAAAGGAGCTATATAACATTTGAAAAATGGCAGCTTCAGAAAATTACTCTTCAAAACTATTTCAGTGCCTCAGAAACAAAGTTTTTCCTTGACATAAAGAAAGACATGAGGTTCAGTTTTGTGACTGGGTAACAACACATCCAAATTATTTCCTTATTTTAATTCAGATGTCCTTTATGGAGTGTATCATCATGTTAAAGATTCTGAATGTATAAGAATAACCCCATAGGTACTCCAAGCAACCTCTTTCAGAATAGAAATATCATCTCTGATAGGTTGGTGTCTTGTCTAAAGGAGCAGCATTAACTTCTTTGAGAAGGTAGTATTTTGTGGGGGCTGTTTTTTGGCTCTTGGTATTGCAGTCTACCATTATTAATTAATTTATGACTTGTAGTAAAAATCTTCCATAAATATTCTATGTAGAAGACAAAAGGGTCTAACACAAATATGCTTCAAAACACTGTGTGAAAGAGGATGTAACAGCATGGTAAAAAAAAAATAGTGTCATAAAGCTGCATTCCAGAATTTGTGCAAATGTCCTGAGCAATAATAAAGAGGATTGTGTGGATGAGGGATGGTCACTCTATCTTTTTTATCATCTGTGAGAGAAATGAGCTGTTTCTGCAATTATCTTGCCTATTTCATCAACTTAAAACAACCTTTCATTCTGAATTTTAAGAATGGGTTTTGGCTGAAAGAAAAGGGCAGATTTGTGATTATCTAAATTATGAGAAGACATAATATTTTATTAGCAGTCTTGGCAGCAGTAGTCATGTATGCAAGCTGTAGCACAATCTCTGGTATTTGTTACAGTAAAATCTAATTAAAAATTAAACTAAGCTGATGGCATTCAAACTGCCATTGGAGAGGGGGGATTGGGTTCTGTGGGTCTCTTTGTACATATGTGTGCTTCTGCCTTTTTGTTCTGTGGCAGCCAAACAGCTTCTGCCCGAGCTCAGCAATGTGCTAGTCTGCAGTGGGTTAGTGTGCTGTTGTCAGACAGCAAATACACAGCCTGGTCTTTGCCAGGGTTTTGTGTGGTCCTCGATAACTTCTGTGATCCTGGATAACATCTGCCCAGGCATTTCCAGTGCTCAAACACTGGAGCTCTGTTTTGCTCTGCAATTTTACTCAGCACAGTTGTATTGAAGATTTAAATATGCAAAATGGGGTTTATGTGAGTTTCCTAGACAAGACCTAAATCAAAACAGCTAAACCACCTGCTGTTGGATTGCTCTGCTCTAGGTCACTGAGGGTGGCAGGAGTAAATCCCGTGTTTCGTTTTTGCATATGAAGAATGAGTGCTCAGCACAATGTTTTCCTGTACAATATGTCAGTCTGGCGTATTAAATGCACTCTTCTTCTTGATGGGCACCAAAGGCTTGAGACAGGATTACAGAAGCTGAATAAAGAGCAGGATGTGCATTGGTTTGCTTTTACTGACAAATGTGGCTTGTGCTAACTGTCAGCAGGGCTTAGAGGAAACTATCTTTTAAGTCAGGACTCTTGTACATACCTGGTGAGCCACCTGCTCTTCTGATAATTAAAAGTTATTCCATGCAAGTTCCCACACTGCCACTTTGCTGGGTTCAATTCCTGCAGTTTCAGCTGGATGTGATCAGCATATTTTCCATTTCTTTCCCTGTTTCCTATAGTATTTGTTTTGAAAAACATACCAGTCAGGGTGCAAGTTCTATTTCTTTGTGATGTTTATTCCTTCTTTTTGGTACTTAGCCAGAGAAGACTAAATCAAATATATAAGCTGGTGAATTCAAAATAGTAAGTGAAGGTAAACTGTGTAGTAAAAGAACTGAATTGGTAAAATATAGATTGCTCAGTCATTTTTTGTAAGTGCTTACATACTTGTTTTTCTTAATTCAAATTTTTTTCATGTGTAAAGCTTAAAAGGAAAGTAAAAACCTCTTAAAATTTCCATGATTCTTATTAAATTCAAAACACTATGGTAGTATCTGTAACCTTGTTTGAATCTCCTATCCCTGGTTTCAGTATATGCAGAGACGCAAGAAAAAATAGTGGTTCTGTAGTTGGTGAAAAGTGTCCTCTAGACACTGGAAAAGTGAAGATTGACCAAAGACTTGAAACAGTTTTACCATGGATCTGAGGGAAAAATTGTAAAGAAATATTGAAATAATACAGGCAATCTCTTTTACCACTATTTTTTTTTTTTTGACTGCTGTGATTTGTTTGTCTCCACAACAGGGAAGTTTTCACACTACAAAATTCTTAAAGTGTTTTCATTCAGAGTGGGTTTGCTTTTACATTTTAATGTTTTCCTGTGCACTAGAAGATAATAGTGATGGTAATAATTAGTAGTATGATTGGGAGCAGACATGGAGTCTAATGGAGTTTAATGAAATTTTGGTATACCCTGAAATTTCTTTTCAAGGGAAACAAATAGAGTGAAGTTCTTTCCTGCTGTCCCACAGGAGTATCTCGTGATTTTTGCATCCATTAAGGTGATTGGCAGCATTTTCAATACATTTTCCAATTATCTCTCCAAATGCTTTGGAAAATTCAATTGCCTAAAGCTCCTTTCCTCTCTGCCTCCACCCCTCACCCTCTTTAGTTATGCTACTCCTAATTTAAATAAGTTGAAGAAAGAAAGAAATGCTCAGTAACATTTGCTGTGGGAAATGTAAGTGGTCAGATTCTTATGGAGAACAAACCAAATTTGGTGAAACTATGAAAATATTTTTCCACTCATGTGTATCCTTTGATAATTTTACCAAAAGCTGTTATGGAGTGTAACATGCTGCTGTGCTCTCTTGCATTTCATCACAATAGAGTGCACTGATAGTTTCTTGTGCAAGGGATTGTTGTATGTGTTTTGAGTTGAGAATTAAAAACTGTGATAATTTAGAGTTATTTACTTCATATACCTATAAAGAGGAAGTTTTGTATAGCGGTTTCCTCCCCCTCTCTTTGCAAGGACTTCATTTTATATAGACAAATGCACTAGTAGTCACTGAAAAAATATTGCTTTTAAGGTGAAATTAGCTTTTTTATTTTTGTGGATGGACATGAAATTCATAACCCGTTAATGTCTGTTCTATTTCCCTGTAATCACCACCCTTCCTCCCTCTTCCATGTCCACACTCTTGGTCAGTGCCTGTGCTGCAAAAATTGGCTGTGGCTGGAAAACAAGAACAGAGACCAATGGTAAATCTGAATACATAAATGCGTTTCAAATGTGATGTCCTTGACATTAAGTCTATAAAACAGCCTCACTCAATCCTCATATCATGCTGTTGCCCAGCATCCTATTTAAGCCTGTTACTGCTCCTACTTGCCAGCATATTCATTAGCTCTTTAATCTTTTAATTCCAATGTGAGGGAAAAAGAATGTTTGGCTATAATAATATATGTGCATGTGGGTTGTATGCCTGTGCAACCCAAATTTTACTTCTGTTCTTCCTTGAGTTGTTGCTGCACTTCTCTTCCTTCAGCTTTACAAAGGGCACCGCGGTGCTCGTCAACAACCTTCTGATGCTGTCTTGGCACTGGGCAAACGTGCAGTCTGGAGAAACACTTCTGAGGGTTTGGCAATTCATCTGGGAAGGTCCCTCACTTCAGGAGCTCTTTCTCTCCATCCTAGGTGTCCTGTTGTCTGATGGACACCGACAGTCTGGAAGTCCTTGCCAAGAGATTACTGGACACTGCCAAGTGTCCTTGGCTGGCAGGACGCTGTGGGCCTGGGCAATGAACTCAGTGCTGGGCATGTGGGGAAAACAGCAGTGAGTGCAGAACTTCAGGCTAAAGAGCCCAGTCCATGCTGTCTCCTGTGAGCTGGCACCAGAGCTGGAGCATCATAAGGTTCAATTCCATGGATCTGTTTCTGGATTTAACAGAACACAGTGAGCCACCATTCCCAGTGCCAGCTGTTTTGTGATGGGCAAGTGTATAGTGGGAAAAGTCTCATCAAAGTCTCCAGAAGAAATCCACAAGTCCAGTGTTCAGAAAGTGTGTGGAACGTGCTGACTACACCCTTTTTCCTCATGGTTTTCTGAGTTGTGTACTAAAATTATCCCAGCTGGACATAGACATGACTTATGCTCTCATGGCCAACCAAATGGGCTTTTTTGTATTTAATTCTGAAATGCAATCAGGTTGTGGCTGCCTTTCTGTGAGACATGATGTCTGTGACAATGTGCCAACAGCTTCTATGGATGGCTGGATTTGAATGTTCCTTTACTGGCTGAGCTCTTCACACCTTTCTCCCATGCAAAGATTAAAACCATCTATTTGGAAAGTGATTTTGCCGTGGCAGCCTCATGACAGCCCATTCCATTACCCAAAATCCCCTCTACCTCATTACAAAGAAAACACCTGCTTGGTAGGGAGCAAAGGCCAGAAATGTGGTTGGGAGAATCTGGCCATCAAAACTGTTCAAAGGAAAAGAAAAACTTTATTTCCTTCAAGAGCCAACATGATTCTTCTCAGTGTGTGTGGAAGTGAATGGAGGTGGGGCACAGGAGGTAACAGGATGTGTGAAGAGGGAGACAGGAAAAAGGTGTGAAGCAAACAGCCAAAACACAAACATTTGCACAGGTGCTGCCATGGCCATTCAGAATCCAGCTGTCGTGGCTCCACTGTGCTCTGCACACACTCCCGGACTGAGAACAGTGAGGGTCACGACTGTTCAGGAGTGAAGCTTTCTGGAGTTCCCTCCAAGGTGGGAGCCCACAAACCTCCATCAATGATGTCCATTTTGAATTGACCAACAGATGGCACCATCAGTCTCCTTTTCTCCCGTGGCTTAGCAACAAATCGTAATGCAAACTCTTGTCCAGGCCTCTCTGCTGCTAAATCCAGTAATTGCTTTCTAATTAATATTTCATTTAAATTCCTAGTGTCTTATAATAGCGCTTAAAATCTGTGAATGCCTACATGTGCAATGAAACAAATTATGAGGATACATATTCATAATTTAACCTCTAATGTTCCTGCTAATGTATTAAATGACTCTTGATTTTCGAGGGGTTTCTAAGTCAATGCTGAATTTGAATAATTTAAGTAGAAAAGGCACAGATGCATACAATAATGAAGAGGCAAAATGCAGTTTTAAAATTGGCGTAACAAGGTAAATTGAATAAAAAGCATACAGCACTTCTTTCTGGAAACTTTACATTTCTCTTTTCTCAGATTTATAGTACATTTTCCTTGTACTCTGCAGCTTTAAGATTCATCCTCAAGATCTGTAGGGAACCCCATCAACTGGTAAAAATGATAAATTGTAGCAGCTACCTTCTCCTGTATTATCTGAATTGCTAATTAGATTTTCAGAATGAGACACTGCCGAGAATGTGTCAGGAGTAAGAGTTGCCTGGACACAGAGAACACAAAAAGTCACAAGGAAAGAAAGTTCAGCATAAGAGTTTAAAGGAACCATTACACACTTTCGAAGGGATGGGTGCTAAGCCATGCAGACATCTAGCTTTGATTAGATACTGTGGAAGAGAGAGGCTGCTGAAGCTATGCTGTGTCTGCCATCCTTGCAATATGAAGGGTTTTTTACTTCTCTTTAGGTGGAATTTCCTGTATTTCCATTTGTGCTACTGAGAGGTGTCTGCTTCCATCACCTCATTTATATTGATAATATCCCCCTTGAGCCTTCTGCAGGCAGAGCAGTCCCAGGTCTCACAGCCTCTCTTTATAGGAGAGATGCTCCAGGAGTCCTTTGGTCATCTTTGCTGGACTTGACCCATATGTGGGGAGCACATATTCTTGTTTGGAAATGCCAGCCATGGTGTAAAGGTGTTTATCAGCCTGAATGCTTTGGACAGCTCAAGGTTGTCTTCCCTGCATGATCCATGTGTAACTTGTGCAAAGCATCTCTAAATTACTACTGAATTGTTTGGCTTTGC
Organism: Erpornis zantholeuca; assembly: GCA_013400515.1. NCBI lineage: Eukaryota > Metazoa > Chordata > Aves > Passeriformes > Timaliidae > Erpornis > Erpornis zantholeuca. The sequence continues at coordinate 219,803 of VZTN01027573.1, read as the reverse complement.
CAGCTGTTGACTGGTTATGCGCAAAAATATGTGGCCAAATAAAATGTCAGTAAAGTTTGGAACCAGGATTTTTTTTCTCATAGGGGAACAGCAGTATTATTTCAAATTCCTTGTGGTGACTGAGTACAAATATGAGCTGAACTTGCATAGAACCGATGTGAACTCTGCTGTGAGGGTGCAGAGAGCAGAGAGAGGGTCTAGTAGCAAATGTAAAGTGAACTTCCTTCATACTCAAGGCTTTTTTTTTTTTCCTGGATGTATTTTTATCACCACAGGTATTTCAGTTATGTTTTAATTAAGCTGCATGATTATAAGTGCTTGTCAATGAGGACATGTAGCTGGGTAATTGGAATGATAGTGTAAGGGATAATTAGAGAATATATAAAAGTAGCTAAAAATGAGTCTGTTGTGATGCAGTAGAATTCTGCACAGCTGCTCTGCTTTCCTTGTCCCACCTCACTGAGCACTTAAGTCACTGGCTTGCTGTCCACTCACACTACATTACTTTAAACTGGATTAGGGAAGAGTTTAAAGTGAAAATAAAACAAATCCAGCAGGGATGTGAATGGAGGGACAGCAACCAGAACACCATCCAAAGCCTCTCGTGGATCATAATGAAATGTGTTCCACGACAGATAAATCTTTCTTCGGCAGAAGTGAAAGAAATGTATTGTTCCATAATAAATCCTGTTTAGAGATCCCCAAGGCCTGTGTCAACCTGCTGCTTAAGCATATGCTCAAATCCAGTCTGGTTTCATGAAGTACTTAACCTCTAGTAGGCTGGGTTATATGCAAGGAAAGGTTGCAAAATCAGAAATTGTTAATAAATGCAAGTTTTATTCAGCAAAGATTTGTTAGCCCTTTGCCATCAATGCTTTGCTTGGGTGGGGTTTAAATAAAATTATAGATATTTTGTTTGGCTTGGTATAAAGCTGCTGGAAGTCATCAGTAATGTAGGAACAAATTATTCTTCATTTTACGTCTGATTTCAAAGACACAATGAAAGTTGATAGAATTTTTCCTGTAAGTCAACAGGGAGCAGCATCAGGCCTTTGCATTCTTAAAAGTTTTCCCTCAGTGTGCACATCATTATTATTTAGAGCCCCTAAGAAAACCACTGAAGAAGTCCAAAAGGAGTGAATATGAATCCAAACTTTTATTCAGAATTCTGAAATCCAGCATGACTTTCATCTTTCATTCTTTGATCCAGAATTCTGAAATTATGCCATTCATGGAATAAAAAGCTACGGGTTGGAGTGAAAGCTTCAGAAAAGGAAACAACATTTCTAAAATCTGGAAAAAAAACACCCTAACTTTGCAACTCCCAGCATATTTTGTAGGTTTGTGAAGTGTGCTTGATTTTTATGTCATAGTTATTTTCTTCAGAAGTCTTGAAAAGGAAAGAAGCCAGCAGTTCTCTCGCATGTACTCCTTTACTATTTGAGAATATGGTGGGAAGAAGAAAAGTGCAGCTGTTCATTTTCCTCTGAATATAAAGGAAAGTTTCTGAGTTAAGGAGTTGCTTTGTAACCCCAGGAAGGCAGTGGTAGCTTTCTGTTTAGCTTTGCTGGGTCTTACATGAACTTCATCTTCCATTGATTTATGGGGAAAAGAGATAATTCTATGGCATACGAAGTATTGTATCTTAAATTGTGTGCTGGAACCTCACTATAAATTTGTTGTCCAAGATGTTTCCCTTTCATAATTAAATTGCAGTAGCTAGTTTTATTGCTGTTCCCAGGGATAAATCTTTGATCTGAGAGCTTTCACATTCTATCTCTTTATTGCTTTCATTTTTATTACAGGTAAGGGATTATTTTTTACTATCTCCTTCATGATCTTGACAGAAACCTAACATATATTGGTTTGTTCCTTCTAATTTATTCATCGAGTGAAGGAACCCTGTATTAATAAGCTTTTTTTATATTTTAATATTTTACATATTTAATAAGCTTTTTACATATTTCCCCTTACTATGTTCTGTTCATCTTATGTACCATCTGATTTTCTGTTGGATTTTTAAGCTCATTGGTCTCTGTTCTCCAGGACACTCATTGTGCTGGGTGTATGACTGCTGTTATGATTAAAGGAATTTGTGTGATGTCTCATATATTAACAAAATCAAAAATTCTGGGAAGCAGAAGATCAAGCTCGTGTTTCGGTTAAAGCAGCAAAGTCTGAACCCCACTTTTGGAATTACTATCTAGACCATATGGGGTTTTCTTGGAAGGCTGAGAGAAAAATAAACTCTTTGTTACAGAGCTTTTCCAGAGAAGAACTTGAGTGGCTGAAACATTTGTGAAAATGCCATTGATAGCCTTGTCTTTAAAAATAAAATTAAGCTCTGGGTGTGAGAATTAGGACAGAAAATGAAAGCAATGCACAAGAATTACAAACAGTGTAAAATGTAATTGCAGCATTTAACATTTATGCTGTGATATCATAAATGTCAGCCAATGGTGCCTTCAGCAGAGATTAAATGGCTTCACTTCACCAGTGGGATGGGCATGAGTAGTAATAATTCCAGCTGTTCCTTGTGCACAGCTGTCCCAAGATCTTTTTTGGCAAAGAGTCCTACATTTGCTACCTTTGAAATTCTTCTATGGGGATTTGTCAGAAGGTTACCCAGGATTTATGTAAATTGGGGAGCCAAGGTGTTTCCATGACAATCTCAGCCGTTTATAGCTCTTTTGATATATAAGCACCATTTGTTGTAGCACTCCTAAAAATTTGAAGGTTTGTGTTAGGATTGGGCAGATACATGATGGAGGGTGATATCTTTCTGCTTTTACAGGAAAGGTAAGAATGAATGCAATCTGATTTCCCACACCCCTTAGAATATAAATGCAAAGGTCACAGTAAAGCCTGGATTGCACCTTGAACCCTGGAACTTTGTGCATTAAGGTATGGTGATGTTCAAGTGTGTCAAACTCCTGGCCAGGCTCTGTTGGGCTGGATCACATTTATGGAGCTGGAGACACTCCCTCTGGTGGCTCTTCAATCACTTGGCATTTCTACATTTTAAAAAGCTCTTTTTGGTGTATTCTGGTGGATAAAACACTGGCAAGTATTGGTTCAAGTTATTTTGGAAATGCAGCAATGTATTTCAATTTACATTCAGCCAACAGTGATTAGTGGGCTCTATTACTGATGCTTCGTTTACCATGCACAAACTTTATTATAAATTTACCTACACATCTCAAACACAACCTTTGATCCCTGAAAAATCAATTTGGCCATCTCTTGACTGAGGTTGCTGACATTGTTGAAGTTTAGGAAAAGACTATCTTGCCCATCCTAAAGAGGTTATTATTAATTCATAAAACATATATAATTAATTTATTATATATGTTTTTTCATCTTTTACCCAAAAGAAAGCACTATGATTATTTTATGCAGTGAAAGAAAGGGAGAAGAAGCTGTGTATCTTTTTGATGGGAATATATTTTATCACATTTTATGATGGGGAAAAAATATTGTTTCTAGTAGAAAGAAAAAACTAACCCATCTGGATTTCAGCAATAAAGGGTTCTTAATATCATCTCTGGTTTAGAGAGTGTTGGAGCTGAGGATTCTGTCCACACAAGACATTTTTATTGACTGCCTACAACAGTAAATATATAGGAATATATTAGGGCATTTAGGAATATATAGGTCTTGCAAGGAGATTTTTCAGTACATTGGAGTGACAGTAGCATTTTCCTTTCCCCATTCCAAACAGTTGGATCCAAGATAATTAATATATTATCACTATGAGGCGTAAATTAAAAAGAAAGTGTAACAGCTTATGGATTCATAGGAAGGATATTTTCAGGGATGTTCAAGTTACTTTGAAAGAAACTTTAATTTCATATGCAAATGCATGTGTTCTGGAAGCAGTTTCAGGGATAGGTTTTCTCTAACACAATATCCAAAGTTGCCCAGCTTTTGGGATAGATAGCCTTTGTAATCAGTTCAGTCTCCCTCTTGTGATTTGATTGTGATGATTTTAAAACTTGAATGGTGCCAACTTGTACTTTCTTTGTGGAAGCATTTATAAAACCAAGTATCTTAAAACCCCTCAAACCTCTAAGTGTTCTACTCAGGTCTGATCACAAGTTTTGTGATTTGGGTGTTTTCCCTAAAGTCTCAACTACTGGAATTAATAAATTGTACTGAGAACATTGTCTTTCATTAAAATTAAATACCATAAGAACATCTGCAGTCTGCCTTTTCAGAGGAACTCTTTAAATATTGAATTGATTGCAGGCTGTTGATTCAAAAGTCCAAAGTGAAAAGTCAAATCTAAAGAATCACAAATTTCATAACATTGAAACTTGTCTAAAAGTTTTGGAAGCCAGGTTGCTGTTTTTCTTTGAATTTCAAAATAGTGAGATTCAGAACAACTAAACAACATCTGCTGAAAATAAAAACATTTAATGTTTTCGGTGACCAAGAGATTAACTGCTCCAGAAATTGCTCTGGCTAATTTAGAAACAATTATTAGCCAAAAATTAATTTCTTTACTGTTTTCAGTGATAATCCATGGCTTTCCTTTCAGTCTTAATGAATGTGTATTTTTTTGTTATCTGTGAAGCAACTGACAGTGTTCCCAATTTATTTTCAGGTACTGCTAACTATGGCCATTCAAAAATTAGCTCCATTTCCTGAGGGAAATTGGTCACTTGGTCATACCATTATGATTTGAGAACCCAAAATCGAATAATCTTTAAAAGTCAGTTTCTTTTGTTGTGGTTTTTTTTTTTTTTTTTTTTTTTTCTTGTGTTTGAAAATTCTTTTTCACTGG
>VZTN01027573.1:202048-215012 GCA_013400515.1 Erpornis zantholeuca | reverse complement strand
TTTTTTTTTTTTTTTGTATTTCCTTGTGATGGAAACTTCCTTTTCATAGGGAGTATTTCATAGAAATACAAATGTTCTTATCCAAACAGGTAATTATTGAGAAGTTCCTGTCTTGTTAGATTTATTTAAAAATAAATTCTTGTTAGGTTTATTTATGCCAGCTAGCAGGGATGTGCAACTACAGTCTGTAGTCTGGTTTTCTTATTGTCCTGGGACAGCAGAATAATCTTGCACGTTTTTTTTTTTGCACAAAATATTGTTAGCCTGATGCAACCTCTGCATTCCTGATGGTGAAGGGCCTTGAGGGGAAGCTGCGTCAGGAGGAGCTGAGGTCACTTGGTCTGTTCAGCCTGGAGAGGAGGAGACTGAGGGGAGAGCTCATTGCAGTTACAGCTTCCTCATGAGGGGAGGAGGAGGGGCAGGCACTGATCTCTGCTCTGTGGTGACAGTGACAGGACCCGAGGGAATGGCCTGAAGTTGTGAGGGGAGGTTTAGGTTGGATATCAGGAAAAGGTTCTTCATCCAGAGGGTGGTTGGGCACTGAACAGGCTCCCCAGGGCAGTGGTCACAGCACCAACCTGACAGAGTTCAAGAGGTGTTTGGACAATGCTCTCAGGCACATGGTGTGACTCTTGGGGTGTCCTGTGCAGGGCCAGGAGTTGGACTGGGTGATCCTCTTCCAACTCAGCGTATTCTGTCATTCTCTGATCATGTCTGAGGCTCCGACCTCATGTTTTCAGTCTGTTGGTTGATGTTACAAGTTTTGACAAAAGGTCAGATGTTTCAGGTATATTTACAGTGTCCAGCTTTGCTTAACCTCAAGGAAAATGTGAGCTGCTCCTGGAGAGAAGACACCTGCATTGCTGTTTCCTCCCTTACGCTGCTCTCACAATCCTGTGGCTCTGTGGTCACCAGAGCCACCTGCTAATCTGGGTCAAAATGAACCATTCTAGGCCAGACCAACTCAGACATGAATAAATAAGATGACCATGTGGCCACAAAGTTCTTGTCAGTGGCAGCAAGTAAGAGCGAGTTGCTGGGGAGACTGGCAGGGAGGAGGACAGGATTTCCTGATTCATTGACAGCTGGTTGTTAGATTGAACCACAAATCTTTACAGGGTCAGACCTCCTCGGTTCTGATTTACACACAAATTTGCTTGTTTTTCAGAGCCTCGTGCACCATAATAGGAGCAAAGATGAAAAGAGGGCTAGGGAAGCATCTCCAAGTGCAAACTTCCCCCTTGTGGACTATAACGAGGAGATTAATTTTTATTGTTCTTTTTGCTATTATCTTCACATTCTCTCATGGGGCCAGCTCAGTGAGGCTTGTGTAGCAAAAGGATAAGTTGCTCTGAACTGATGGCCTATTGTGCTTCAAGAAGGAAGGATATGTGGAGGAGGGATGAAGAAGGAAAAATTATAAAAACCCCTAGTGCTTCAGTCTTATGTGAATTTTCCCTTAAGCATGCTGTAGACAGCATGGAAGAGAAATGTTTTCCTGATGCTCAGTGTATAACTACGGGCACAAAAGCAGTCTAATTTAATTAAACAGGTTAACAGATTAATTCAGACTAATATTAGTGATTTAAACATTTAGCTTGGTTTTCCAGAAGACTCTTAGGAGCACTTGTGGATATTGAACAGTCTGTGTAGTTTCACAGAATGTAGAGACACTTCAGGTTCAATTTTGATTTAATAAGTCTTCCAGCAAAATGAAGGCAGTAGAGTAGCAGAGCTGCCTTACAAGGTGCCTTTCCCTGATAACAAAGCATAAGCAGCCCTGATTTGCCTTATATAGGGATGTTAAATTTCCTTGTCCTATAAAGAGCTCCAGGTCATCAACCTCCATAGAAATGAATGTATACTTCCACTGCCTGAGTACTCCTGTGAAAGGAGACCTCAGAGGGCTACAAAATACTGTCTATTATAGAGTTTTTCCTTATGTTTAGGCATTCAGAATCCATCTCACAATAAAAACAAGCTCAAATTGATCCATTGTGTAAAGTTCCAGACTGGAAGAACATAACTTTTGAGGTGCAGGTTGCCTTTTTAAAATCATGTTTTATATTCCTTCAAATTTTTTCTTTTATAAAGGAAAAAAAATCCAAATAACTGAAGTGTTATTCATGTGGGTCGCTAAAGAAATCCTTCTGAGTCATTGATACCTGTGGCATTTGGAATTTGATAGTTCTATATCTATTGTGGGAAATTTATACTTATTTTTGTGAAGGTCCCCAAGCAAATATCTACCAGCCTTGCCCATGACACCTTTGTTGTTTTGCTTTTTTTTATCTAGATCTGAGCCTGAGAGCCTGAGCTGAAGACCAAGATTATTTCTGTTCTATTGATTAGTAGTTGAGGGTGGGGTTGGTAAATTCAACTTAGCAAGCAGGCTTCTTTGCTTGTGCTCTGCTGGGAAGTGCCCACACTAAACTGCTCCATTGAAGACAAATATTTCTATAATTTGGACATTGATTGCTGTTAACAAGTACCACATACAACTCCTTCTGTTTCTTGTGATATCAGTCAGACTCACCTGTACTCTCTTGTTCCCATGGTGCTTAACGCTGTTTCTGAACTTTCCTAGGGAATTTATTGTGGTCACATATATTTGTGCATAACTTTTAAATTATTTAGGGCTATGTGATACTCTTAAAGTATTTGGAATTAATATCCAAATAGTGACTAACTCCAAAAACATTTTTTGCTGTTGCATATCTAAGTGTTGCAAAGCAAATAAGTTTACATGTGCTTTCTTAAAGAAAAATAAAAAAGAATTCCAAATATTCTTTTCTACTACTGCTGATGAGTAACACATGTTCTGTGTTTTCAAACCTCTGCACTTAAAAAAAATAAGAGATCCCTGTCTTCTAAAAGTCACATGCTTTGATTTAATGAATAAGCAGAATACACAGTACAAATCAGTGAAAACCCAAATGCTGAGAGAACACACATGGAAGTGAAATAACCTCCGTATAAAACCTGGACATTTAGTAGCAATTAAATGCTGCATTAAGTAATTTATTAAGGCTCTTCTTCTGCATCCAATGTCTAAAAGCAACAGACTGATCTGGGTCCTTGTGGAAAACATGGAAGTGTGCATGTGTAAAATTACAGAGGAACTTTTTAGCTGTTCTAGACTTGCACTTATGTGTTTTACTGGATTTGAATTTTGGTCTTTGAAGGCTCAGAGGTAACTGATTTTGTTGTCCTTAATAAGCTATATGAGGAGACAGAATGAAGACTGAAAGAATAAGAACATGACAAATGTATCAAGAAGCTAAATAATTATTCTTAGTAGAAACCACTCATTCACTGCTTCTAAAACTTATCCATTACTCCTGAAGGGACATTTTTATACACCAGCTCTTACAGTAAATATTCTTCTCATTTGACTGTAGATCACTTTTTCCCTTGATTTCCTCTGTTATTCAGAGGCTGATTTAAAAACCTAATTCTTCTTCTAAAGCTGCATGTCCAAAATTAGCACAAGAAATTACTTTGTTTTTTAAAATAAAAATTACTTTTTGCATCATTTTCTGTACTTTTTCTCAATACAGAAAAGGTGAAGCTACTGGAGAGAATCCAGTAAAAGGCCACTTTGTTTAAGGATAACCATTCTGTGATACTTCTTCTGTACCTGTGCTTTTGTGCCCTTGCTATGATATGAAATAAAAGTAAATCCTGCACTAATTCACATTAAATCAGTGCAATTCCCTTGATTTCCTGCACAGTGACCAGCACATTGATAGCAAAAGCTTGATATTCTGAGTGGCATCTCTTGGACTAACGTGGAATACCCTTGAAAATACTGATGAGCTGGATAACAACAATTTTGGATCCGATCTCTGAAATTTGGTCATCTAGCTTTAGGTATTTGATTGCAGTACTAACAAGAAATAGGCCAAGAGATAGGCCCCCAAGTGAAGTGGGCCTCAAAATGATTGCTGAATAGAGCAAAAGTGTTTCTGCAATTACGTGTGTGTGTAAAATTGTGTATCAAAAAATATCCACGATGAAAATAAGACCTTTTTAAAAATACTGTGAATTGGAAGGCTATTGCACTAGAAATGAGAGGTCCTTAATGCAGTGTTGTATGGAGAAGAGGAAGTATAACTCACTCTGTCAAGCATTCTAATTTGCAGGTTCCTGTTCTATTATAAGTAAGGGATAGGAGTAATAAATAGAAGGATAGCATTTCATGAAGGAAATAAGATAGAAAAATGAATATATCACTTTTACTTCCTCCATAACGTCTCTTCAATTTATTTGTCTTTTTTTTTTTTTTGAGGGATTGTTGTTGTTGATCACCCTCTAACTCAGAGTTGATAAAATAATAAAGATAATATTGTTCCCATAGGTGCTATTACAACTTCCATATTACAGACATCACTAAAGAATTCCAGCTTTTTTTTTTTTTCGGTAATTAATAATTAAGGCACAGGGATTTTGGAGTGGAGGGAGAAAAAAAAAGGGACAGGATTGCCAAAGTTACCATTCTTTTGTTTAAGTGTTTTGCATACCTCCAGTTTCCTAAAAGATAATTGAGAGGAAGAGATGTGGGGGACTGAGAAAATAAAGACTGGTAACATTTTCAGATGGACTGTGTGTGTTTATAAGTGAGAGGACAGGGCAGGTAGAATCTTAGGCTAAGATTTTTGATGAATGTAGACATTTGAGGCATCAAGGCTGATATTGAGTTATATAAACAAGCTGTGCATACAAGGACTCATTATACAATATACTCATTATATATACTCATTATCTCTTGAAAGACATAAACGGTTCAAAATTTCAGGATCCTATTTTGTATTCAGTATTTTCACTCCAGTGACGTTACTCTCTACGTCCAATCTGATTTTATACCAACAGCTCAGCACCCTGTAAGTCACATCACTATTTTGGGTTCCTGGCTGTAGGTCTTATCATGATGACAACTCCCTCAAACTATTCAGATATTGCATATACAATAGGCTTTATTGGTAGTTATTCTCCACCAGATGAACATACAGCATGTTGGATAACTACCTACTCCTCCTAAGTGAATATGTTGAAAGAGTTATATTCAGAATATATTTTTTTCCCTCCTCTGCTGACAAATTGTTTAGCTGGCTGCTCGTCATAGCAAGCTGTCAGCCATATGGATGCCATTCAGCCATTTTTCCTCCTTGGAATGCTGTTGAGCAGGGCCCACACAGCCAAATGTCCGTGAGTCCTGCGATTCAGAGTGACTCAACAGAGCCAAGAGAAAGGCCACAATTTTCTCAAGTGGCAGCAGGCACCTGTGTCTCTGCTTTACTCATCTTCCTGTCAAAAAAAATCCCTCCAAAGAACCCTCTTGTACATAAATTTAAGTTCTTTTTGCTGGGCTGCACAGTTGCAGAGCTGTCTGCTTTACTGATGTGGCTTTGCAGCTGTAACAGATGAGTAATATTAGATAAGATGGATTAAAAAAAAATAAGAAGAGTATGGCAGTTTGCAATAACCTTGGCCATGTTGCAACACAGAGGGGAAAAATAAAACATGCGAAAGTTGTCAGCTGGTGTGGAGACACTCTTATTAAAATAGAAATAGGATGGAAAAATCATGGCTCAGATGAGCTGCTAAGGGATTTTCAAGCAGCCATAAAAACGTGCAGCTATATTACACTAAGTGTTAGTTTACCATTAGACTTCCTAACAGTAATAGCTGTTAAACCTTCATAAGAACATTTTCCTAAATGTGTCATCATTGGCTTAATTGTGCAGAAATTCCCATTTCTGCAGGGAGGCTGCCCATGATGGCTTTTTATGCCCCAAGTAAAGAGGACAAAGGAACCTGAACCGTGTCCCTTTTACTTTGATATCATGGTCCTGGGTGCTTAGAGTTTTAGATCCTGGGAGATAAAGGGAAAAAATGAAATATAATTTTGAATTTTCTCATTAGATTGACATTTTCTGACAAGGTCCAATGCAAAGAGAAACACCAACCCCAGAGTTTGGTCCCTAATCCTGAACCACATGGTTGGTCTAAACCCTATTTGGGTTTTGGCCATCCGTTGGCCTCCCTCATGACAAAAAGAATATTTTAAACCATTCCAAATCATCATGGTTTTGCTTAGCTGCCCACACTTTGCCATGGTTACGTGAAGAAGTAACTCCATGACACATGGTTGGCATTTCTTGAGTTTGTTTGTTCGAGCTCTGGGAGGGTTATCAGTGATCTACATCCGAGAGAGGAGGCTGGAGTTTACATCCCCCCAGCCCCCAGGCTGTTAATTTTAACAAAGCTGCCAGAGTTTGCACATGGGCTGTGTTTGGGGTGTGCCAGGGTGCGGGCGGTACAAGGGGGATGTGCTACCAAACAGCAGGTGAAGGTGGTTTCACTGCCATGGGAACCAGATCTCCTGTGGAGAAGGGGGCAGATCTGGTGTGTTGGGGAGGGAGCACAAACACATTTTGTGTGCTCGCTGTGTTTATTTTTAAAATTGTTTGTGGCGTGGAAATGTCACCGGTGCAGGCTGTGGCTCCGAGAGGGCTGGAAGTGACCTTGATTTAAAGTGTTTCCAGCTCTGTGTTGGCTAGGATGACCATCACTAAGCTCCTGGCTGAAATGTTTTCCTCTGATACACAATTATGTTAAAATTGGTGACCTTGTGAATACACATTCTTGACAGCAGTTTCATCCATTGAGCATTTCATTGGTGAAAAACTGAGCAGATGGTTTTGGTTCTCATGATCAATGATCATGGGTATTTGTGGTGTTCCCAGACCATGTTTGTGTTGTCCTGTAGCTCCCAACCCAAAATGCCCTTCTGATCATCTTTAGCCTGACTCTTTCAGTTCCTTGAGTATTTGGATTTCGTACAGGTAAGATATAAACATGACTTCCGCACACTGCAATGTCTCAGTTGTGACTCAAGCAACAATGCTTGCATTTCAATAAAAGATGCAAAGAGTCAATTTAAGTGATGTCTTTATTTATGATTCTAATCAATTGGTAAGACTAAAATCAAATAATAGTTCTAAACTTGCCTTGCATTTGCAGCGATATGATCATTTCTCTGAGGGGAAGTGGATTTCCTCTCCCTTGCAGCCATTAAAGATGCCAATTGCAAGTGAGTATGAAGCTCATATTTCCTAAGTGAAATATTCAATGGGAAATATTATAACATGAACAATTTTTAAAAGAAATTGTGAAATACGGTAGATGCCTTTTGCCTTCTTTTATCATTTAATTTTATTAGACAATTACGAATGGCTGTTGAGAATCACCAAAAAGAGCATTTACCATTGAAAGAGATTTACCTTGGCTAAGTTTCCACCCAGTGACATCCCCATGCAAAAGAGAATTCCATGCAAATGTAGAAAAAACATTAAAAAATAACATCAAATTTCTAAAACTTTAAAAAGTGTTCTTGAATTGCAACTTTTTTGCTCTGCTTGTACACCAGAGGAAGCATTACATGTGATTGTTAAACAGACATATTGTGGTTACTTTATTTGTCCATTTTTTGAACTGACAACCTCTTACTACAATTTTTAGGGTAAAAAAGAAAAGTGAGTCCTGCTGAACTAATTTGCCAATTAGCTCATAAAGTTGTACGAGATGAGTATTGAAATAGTTGCATTGAAGGAATGTTCTTTACACCTGCAAGTGAAGCAGCTGCTGCCAAAACCTCAAAAATATCCCTTCAATAAACTTTCAGTCTGCTTGATGGTTTTTCCCATTGATGCTGGGGTTTGGCCTATTACACAAACATGAACTGCTCAGGACATTAAACCTAAGTTATGTTTTGAGAATTTAAAAAAAAATTTGTTAGAGCTTAATGTATGTTGTTCTGCTTTAAATTTAATTTTAAATAAAATAAATAGACTTATTCTATAAGAAATATAAAAGAACACAGCATTTTTTTTAAATTAATTTATACAGCTTTTGGAATGTTGACTTATCTGGTTTTGCACTTCATTATGCCTGCAGATTTCAAATGGCATTAGACTGGGCTTTGTGTATTCCCTCAAGCAGACTTTTGGTGAATATTTGTATCTATAAAAATACAGATAAAATCCTTGTTAACAGGAGGAAATTATTTTCAGGTTTTTAGTGAGGCTAATAAGACCACACTATTGCTTTCCAAGTTACATGGAAGCGTTTTTCAGCCAAGGACACAACTGAAAGCTAAGGTCCTGTGGCAGAATTATCTGATTTTACTTGGAATTTGTTTAACTGTTATGTGTATTGCTGAAGGCCATTTACTCTGACAAGAAATGTCAAATAAACCAGTAATAAATCAAAACAGGAGATCGAATACTGTTCTCTTTCCTTTTTTCATACTTTAGGAGGTAAGGAGGGGTTTATAGGCTACTGAAATTCAAAGGATTGCTCACATATGGAAAAATATTTTTTAGTTGGGACAATTCTGTAAACCTAAGCCTCTGAATGTGTTACAGAAGTTGGTTCTAATTACATATTTTAATGGTATCTAATCAGCAGTATGTGCAGTCTTTTGTGTATGACCAGCAGTAACCATTTCTTTAAAATTACCATTTCCCTCACTTCTCTAGTCCTGTAACACAGTAAAACATGTGGCATGAGGAGATATATATATATATATATATATATATATATGATGCATGTGCCTTTTAAAATATGATACACTTCCTTGATGTAGACAGACCTTAAAATTGAAATTCTAATCAGAAAGTGTACTTGGGTTTATAAAACCTGAAGCTTATTTGTGACTTCACTGGATGATGGCCACTTTACATCAAGGAGAATTAATTTTTTTGATTACTAAATGTATTTTTTAAAAAAATTACTTGTTAACCTTTTGTTGCCCTGCTTTCCTTTAACAAAATAAATCTGTTCATCCAAGGACTAGAATATTTAGAAGTGGGCTTTGTTTCAAATCCTTCCTTGCCAAGATGGCTGTGAGATTCAGTACAGGATAATTCCCAGCTTTCTCGGGATTCTTTACGTAAAGGGCAACTTCCATATCAAATTAGCAAAGATGAAGGGAAATGTATGCCATGGTTTTCACAACTGCTTAAAAATCATCAGCATTTTTAATCTGCTAACGAGATCCTGAGTATTTAAAAATCAGAGAGGAATTATTAATACTGGTGGAAGAGTTGAAACAAAGGTAAGAAGTTTTGGAATCTTGAAAAGTCATCCCAAACTCTAAGCAGAGCAAAATATGAATTTTATTTAAAATGCAAAACTAAAGAGAATTCTTTAAAAGGTATTGACACAATAAAACTCCATGGGAGCTTTGACTTCTTTATGTGTGCATTTTAATGGTGTTAGGGAGGTTTTTTATGTCAAAAAAAGGGAAATGCACAGTTGTGTAATATGGTGTTTCAGTGCTCAAAGAAATAGAAAATCGAAGACATATTGAGCTGAATATAGAATAATAGACTCTAAACATGTCAATTAATAATATCATGTCAGTTTTAATATTGTGGTTTGTTCCATTTTTTTGGACACTTACTCTTCACTAAGCAATCATATGTTTTTACCTCAACTAATCATCTTTTTTCATGTTGATTAATTAATGTAGTCATCTGAAGAATTCTTTAAGTCACTTTTGTTTAAAACTGCTGATAAATAGTGCAGAAAAAAACCCCCAAAATCCAAGAAAGCACTTTATTTCTAAAAATCCAGTTCTGTTAATGCATAGTTTTCATCATATATTTCCATTTGTTTTTAATTACTTAGTACATTTTACTGAAAATTACAAACCCTTGTGGGTAAAAGGTTCCTCTGCCCCTGCTGCTTATTTCTTGCACACAGACATCCTTCCCTGTTTCTGGCAACCAGACTATCTTTAGAGCAGCACATGGTAACGCTGCAAACTCTGAGCACTGGCTTCAGTGAGCTACAAGAAGCTTTTGAACAACACAAAGCCTGGATCAAACCTTGAGGTGGTGTAAACTGATTTAGGTCTGACTTGAGCCAGATGTTCAGGTTTCCACTATCTGAGCATCTTATCTGCATATACATCTTCACATAAAGGTCTGCAAAAAACTATTGAGAGGTGAAAACAGAAATTACATAGTGGCAGAATCTCTGTAAATAATAAAATTTCAAGCTTGCCATACAACATTCCTTTGGCTTTTGTGGTTGGCTTTGTACATATATTATAAATATAACGAGCATATGAGATGGGTTTCAAGTAGAGCAGTATCTGTGTCACATGAATTAGCAGTAGTTTTATCAAGATTGGATGAAGTCTTCATCTAAACAGGAATGCTGCTCAGCTGCACAGTTGTGACCATGTCAGATGTGAGGGAAAAGTGTGTTTTACTCAGCAATGCGAGTAATGCTGGAAGGGAGAATTAAATCATCTTCATTCATCTATAAGACCTATAAGTAGTATTTTCCACTTAACTTTATTCATGGTTTATCTTTCATTTCAGACTTTAAGATGGCATTAATACAGCTTTCTCCCAGAACTGGAAAAAAAAAAAAAAGGCAGGAAAATAAACTGTAAGTCTTTCTTTTGAATATATTCCTTCCTTAGGAACTGTGCTAACGTAGCATAATTTTCAGGACAAAACGTTAGACAATGTTAGGCAGCTAGCTTCCCAACTTGCTTCCCCTGCTGTGGCACAGATCTCATCCCTGTCTTCCAGTCTGTTTGTGGGACAATCCTGTGAGCTGGATTGGGGTGCTGTCAGCACTAAAATAAAGCATAATAAATGATTTGAAATTGTCACCTCACCAAATACTGCCCTGCCACAGACTGACCATGCTTTGATGGATAAGGGGATCTCACTGAGCCAAAGAGTACCAGACAATGCAGCAGAGACCAGCTGCATCAAGCTGTTTTATTCTTTATCAGCATCCAGTTAATTTGTATCCAAAGCGGGCAGTGTTGGGAAGCCTGTATGCTAATTGCCTTTAAAAGTGAATGCATCAGAGCCACTGGGGCATTTCTGTTGTGGTTTCAGATTATTCATATAAATTATGAGGTTATCAAATGTGAATGTGAAATTGTCGGGCATATGCTCAGATATCATCTTCCTAAGCTATGCAATTACTCAGGGTGTCATCTCAGTCTTCAAGCAACCAGAAACTTCTGTTTCTACATAAAACATCATCAAGGTATTATAAAGCCTTTGGCAACAGAACACAATTAAAATACCTCAAGCAGTGAAACCCATTAATATAAAACAGGCGAAGTTCAAGAGGAATAGTTTGGGCGTGCCTCCTTGACAGTGACAGGAGCACAGAGCCCTTGCAGATTAAATCACCCTGCTGAGAAGCTGAGGTCTCTGCATTGTAATGTCTCCACTACCATGCCCAAGCTGCTACACTGAAAGAAGATTTGGACACCTCTGGGCCACATCTCAGAGCCCACAGGCAGCAGTGGTCCTCCTTTTGTGAGTTCAAATCATACCAAGGCAGGAATAGTACAGCACAATACAGATGTTTATGTTACCAGCTTCATCTGCAGCTGGATTAGATGGTCCTGTTCTCCTCCTGACTCCCTCTGGCCCTGTGGCCAGGTCCTCACAATCAGTAAAGGGCACAACCGATTTGAGCAGCTTGGATGCAATCTGCCTCTGCTCAGGAACACAGTGAAGTTATGGGGCCAAACCTGCTCCAATGTGTTCTGCAGGACCAGTAACACCAAGCAAACCTCCCCCCAGCCCACAATTAATCATATCCTTTGAGATCAAGAATTCTCTGTCAACACGCTGAGTTACAAAAACAAATTATACAGGCGGCTTCTTAACATTTGTGCCGTGCTTTTATAGAAAACCTATAATGTTTCCATCTTTTTAGCATCAAAAACACTGCACCACAGCAAATCAAATTGCCTTGTAGTCACTTTGCTAGGCTATCTTCATAGACGTTTTTTGAAAATAATAGTTAAAATAGTTCAGAATAGAACATAGAAAATTATGTGCTGGAAACTTTCACTTCACTGTTACTGTATTTACACTATGTAGAGTTTACATTATGCACATAAATAAAACTACTGTATTCTCTAAATATAGGAACTTTAATAATTAAACAGCAGCTTTGAACCATGACTTTCTCTCTATCCACACAATCCCAGCATACACAATTGAGAGACATTTCCCTGTGCTACCTTTCTGATGTCCCACATTGACTCCAAACAAGTCCCTCTATGCAGATAAAGGCATGGTCTGGATACAGATGCTTTTTAAACTCTACTGAAGTTGCCAGCTATGAGGATTTCTGGATGGCAACATCCCATTATTGGAAAGAAAACTATTTATTTTGTGTAAACATGTACAGAGCTTTCAGATGAGAATTGCTCTCAGTCACTGCTGGCATGGCCTGTCCTTGAAAGGATCATCAATTTTCACTTTTTAAATACATCATTACTGAGTTACTCATCTCTCAATTAATATATTGTGACCTTAAAAAAAGAGTAGACCATGTCTTTTATCCCACTGTCATCCCACCTGATGATACTCTACTTTTCAAGAGGGCAGCATCTCTTCCCACCAGAACAGTCATTAAAGGGTAGAGCTACCAGTGGTGCACTCCAGATCCAGTTTTTTCCAGTAGAGTAGAGCTACATATCTTTGTCAAGTAAAATTTTATCTTCTAACTTAGCATTTTGCCTTTAATTTTTTCTGCCAGGAGGGCCTGTCTGCTATGAGCAATCCAGTTATTTTTGAAAATGATCAATCTAGCAATAATAATTATACCCATAAAGCTTTGCTACGCTAGCCTCTGTCATTAACGGAAAAATATTTTTTTATGTGTAAGGGTATGATTCTCTGTATCAGGTAATTTAATGAAATCTTCATATAATAAGTGCCATATGTCCATTTCAGAAGTTTTTATGATTTGCTCAAGTACTTAGTCAGGGTCTCTGGCATGCTTTATTAGCTGGTTAAAATTCATAAGTGTCATTTCCTTTATGTGGTTACAGTCTTTTTCATTAACACCTGTACAGCCATCACTAGATATTACACACCAGATGACACTTGCTAAAATCATC
>VZTN01027573.1:180021-201958 GCA_013400515.1 Erpornis zantholeuca | reverse complement strand
TGGAAGCTTCAGGATCCCTTGTGCCCCTGACTGAGGACTCATATCACAGTAATACCCTGCAAGCTGTTTTTAGTGGTCACTGTACAGGTTTTGGCTCTCTTAAATTCATCAAGTAATTCCTACCCATCCATTCCTACACAGAAGCTTTTTATTTGCAAAGTGTGAAGACTGACTTGCTAAATAAGTTGTGAGGTAAATGAATGCTTGAAGGAATATGGCAATGTTTTGAATGGCTCAAAACTTCTCTCATTATTTGTATGCAATCTATGTGGGAAATGGCATTTACAGCTTCAGTGAAGAAAGTTTCTGTTTGCTCAAAGGCTCTCACTGTTTGTCCCAAAATAAATTCAGGGAACGAAATTCTGCTTCCAGCATGTTTCTAGAAATCTACATTTGTTATGCTCCTGTGTCTTCTTTATCATGTACCACTCCTTTATAGAGCTCTTGTCTTGCAGGTTTCTCTTTCAAAGCTGGAGACCAGACTGCCTGCAGCAATGGAACTCTCTGCTTCCTAACCTGAGCAGGTGCAAAGGTAAGGAGGGGGAAAAATGTTTCTGGGCAATCTCTGTGAATTATAAATTTTCTTGTAAACATTCTGGGTTTGGATTGACTGAAGTCTGTTGCTTTGCTTGGAATGGGTTTGACTGTGTAAACAGCAATTATAATAATGCTTAGATTTGTGAAAGTGAATGGGAAACTGCTACACAGCATTTAAAGTGTGTAATTTTAATTTTATGCTTGAATGATTTCAATTTGGTAAAAACACTGATGCTTAGCAAGTACAGCAGAGAGTAGAGGATAAAGGGCAGGGCATGAATGCTTTGTCATTATGTCCTGGACCCTACAGAGAGAGTGATCCCAAGCCCTGAGCTGCAAGTAAGACGGACAGGAACTCTCTGGAAATGTGTGATGGCCAAACAGATGCCCATGTCAGGGCAGCACTAAATGTCATAGCTCTGGAGAGCATTAAACACACCAGCATTTACAGGACCTGTGCTCTAGGAGTCCTCAGGCTGGAGGAATGTTTGGTGAAAGCAGCGCCTTCCTAACTTCTTTTCAGGTGCTGTTTCAGGCAGGGAACAAGTGAGCTGTGCACGTGAACCAAATCATTGCCTCACTCACAAGCCAGGCATGCTCCAGCAGACCCATGGAGGTATTAGATGCACTGAGAAAACCCATGGTAAATCAGGGATTGCTGTGTGCATGGCAGGCAGGGACATACCTCATGAAAGAAGGCACTTAGGGCCTAAGTGGTGCTGTGTTTGCAAAGGCCAGTCCACAGAGGGCTGCACATGAGATGTGTTGGTTACTTTATACTTCTCCCCATTTAAAAAGGCAGCTGTGTTGTTGTGTTCCCTAAGGACAGCTGAGTTCTTATGCATTGGAAAAATCAGCTGTGAAATGACTGAGAAAAGTTTTGTTGTGTTTCCCAGAGGCAAAAATAGAAGTGTGCTTGTACAGTGTACTTAGAGATTGACTGAATCCAGCACTTTCCAGGCCTTGTTCCTGCTATACGGACCCAGCAGCAAGGTTGCATTTTGACAAGGAATTCCGTTGTTGAAGGGAACACTTCATGTCTTTAAAGAAATTATTTATTTGGATGAAGTTATTATTGACTATGTTATGATAAGCTGTATGAAAATACAGATTGTGATATGTCAGGCAAGGTAGAATACTGTGCTCTCTTCCCCACAGACAACTCCTGTCACTGTCACTGGCTAAGTGAGACACACACACCTCAGGGAGGCAAGATTCCTGAGCTAATCCTGAATCTGCAGTTGACATTCTGCTTGACTTTTTAGAGGCTTCCTCACATCTCCTGGATTCTATAAAACAGAGTGATAGCATGTGATAGACTTTGATCTTGCAGACTTAAATGCTTTTTGTTCCGCCAAATCCTTTAACATCTTCTTTGTTTTATGCAGTAAATATACTACCTATCTTCTTTAGAACCACAGCCAGCTGACTGGTTATATTCCTGTCAGTGTTAGTCACTTGCCTGACTTATAACATGACTTATTACTCCTCTGACTGATCTCCTCTTATGTGCCACTTTACCCGAATTCCTTTTCTGAAATTGCCATTAGTGCTTAGGTAATAAAAACACAGCATCCTGTACATACTTCAGTACTTCACATCACTCAAGAATCTACCTGTCAGGATTGTCATTCTTCTTAGTAGCTTTTCTACAGATAAAATTAGCAACATGATAGAGGCTTTTATCAGTGATTAGCTTACTGTAGAACATATTTCATATACCAAGAAATGTGCTGTGTGCCATTTTGGAATGGCATTGCGGTTTCATAACATCCTGTCAGCATGTAGGCACTGCAGTGAGAAGCACACAATTTTGACTTTGCTCTGACTTGGTGCTGAAATAACTCCATTGCTTCAAAGGGTCAGAAGTGAAATCAGAGTCAGGTCCAGTAGAGTTGCAGAGATGAGCTGGTGGGCAAAGCAGAAACGGTGAGAGACTGGACTATTAATGGTTAATGACTCAAAACATTCTGGACTTCATTCATTTGGAGCTATAAACATTCTTAAATCTGCAGGTAAATTTTAATTCATCTTCCTTGTCCATAAATGTGTTTGTAGGCCTAAATTTTTTTGTCTGGCAGAATTGTTTGGTTCCAAGTGTCCCCTTACCCAGTACCAGAAAAATAATGAGTGGCACAGTACCCAAACACCACTCTGCTGCTTTCATGATGTTGCTGCTGCTCACATAGCTTTTCCCAAATTAGCTTTTGACTAATTGCTGGGTCCCTCTAGGAAAATAGCTGCTGCTGCACAGAACCTAGTGCAGCTGCCAGGAAGGTTTGGTCCCTCTCCAGCTGAGATCCATGTCACTGCAGCTACACAACCCTTGCCACCTGACCTACTTAAAGTCAGTTTGGGCAGAGTTACTTAAGCTGCAGTCAAGCCTTTTTGTTCAGGGTAGATGAAGTTTAAGGTTCAAGTGTCTATCATTGCTGTGAAAACCACTGTGTTATCCATATATTCATAAATTTCTATGCAATTTTTTGCATAATTTCCTGTCTATGGTATGACTAGAGTTAAGTCTTACTTAATGGGATGATTATACATTGGCAGCTGTAAACAGGTATTAACCTTTTTCAGAAATACAAAAGCTTGCATTTTGTAAAGAATAGTGATGTTTTATATAGTAAGTTTTTATGTACTCTTCCTCCTTTTTCTTGGCTAATCCATTCTATTATCCATTTTGGGTGCCCTCTCCACAATTCATGGGGTCTTGTAGACCTCATCAGAAGGAACAAATAACACAGCCATGAGGGTTTTGAACATAAAGTCTGACATAGATTTTGACATAAGTCTGCTCACATCCCGAGATTCATTCCCTTCCTGCTGTCCCACAGTCAAAACTTGTGGGTTAGGGATATCAAGGGAATGTTCCTATCTGTTCCTCTTATTATCCATTTCTGGACCTTTCGTCCATGATTGTGTGCAGCTGCTTTTTGAGCCTATTGATACTCTTTGTTATCACAAACTCCCCTGCGAGTCTGGAATGTAAAAAAGTCAGCTTAAATACTATGGTTACACAGAGATAAACAAGATTTGTTAATGTTTTATAAAAGGGAATTTCTACCATAAATATATGCCAATACTTTGACTTTTTAGCGTAGCGGGGATCTGCACAAACCATGAGAAGTAAGAAAAGCAGAGTAATACTTCTCTGTCATAAGACACAAGAAAGGCAGGGGTGGGCTTGATAAAGGTATGGCCAGTCATGGGTTTCATCCAGTCTCACCTCTTGCCAACACCTACCTTGATGCTTAAGGCAGATCATAAACAGGGGGAACACCTATAACACTTTTTTTCCAGAACTTTTCCCAAGGTTTCAGTGATTCAAAGATGCAACAGTTTTTGAGTTTAATAGAAACTTGCTGTGTTTTTCCTTCGCAAAATTATCTAGCTGCTTTTTGAATCCCTACAGTTTCAGCTTGCAAAACACTTTGTGGCAGCCTGTTTCCTTCATAGGAATTCTGAAGTTCTGATATTTGCATGGCTTTGCTGTGAGCACCTTGTGTGCATGTGGAGAACTGCACAGATAAATGCACAGCTATTTTGAGAAACAAATTCAAAGTGTGTTTATGAGCTGTGAACAGAAAAGAGGGATTGATTTGTTTTGATTTGTTCATTTGAATTTTTTAGTAGTGTTCTTGGCATGGACCTACTGCCTGGACTATAATAATGAAACACAAACAAAAGAATGAATTGTGCATGTAGCCTGGGAAGTTATATAAGTTGTGGGCTTACATAGGTACACATATATGTGGAATCAAAGATCATTTTTATAGTCAGAGCAGCTTGTTTGGGGGGATCCAAAGGTATAGCAGTGCATTAAACTTCTGAAAAACACAGTCCTGTTTCTGCTGGACTCTTGAAAATGTGATGTTTTAAACAAGGTCTGCTTCCTGCTGCAGTCCATGTTATGGCTTATCTAACAAAGCCAGGCCTGAGCCTTCAGCCCCAGCTCTGAACTGGAGCCTGTTGAAAAAGCTGGGCTGGTGGAGGAGTGTGGGGAAGGTTTGTAAACAGCTGAAGTGGAGCCTTCTGGGTTTAATGTGTTCCATAACCAGTTCAAACAGGGCAGCAACTGAAAACCCCAGATGTCAGAGTTACACAACAGCTCCTTCAGGAAAGCAGCTTCAAGTTTTCAGTGGGCTTTATAATAAAGAGCGTGCATGAAAAGTTCACCCACAGATAGTGGAGTGCTTGCTTTGCTAGCAGTACTCACCCACCATCGACTCTCAGCTCATCCTTTCATAGGGGGAGAGAGGGATCTTCATCCCTAATGCATGTTTTTACATTACCCTTATGCTATTGTGCGTGGGTTGTATATAGCAGACTTAATGCAGCAATTTGTAGACCTGCATCAATTAAGTGCCTTTTTTTGTTCTTGAAGAAATGCTATATTGAATGAAAGTTAGAGGCTTTTTTTTCTACCTGTGCTAAGGTTGAGTACTTTGAATGAAAGGGGGTTTATTTTGAAACTTACAGAAATTTGGCATTTTCTATCCGTACCTGTATCTTCATATCCCAGCAGTGTTCAATTATATCTAATAATTTTTAGCCACCTACAATGGGATGTGAGTAGCTACGTCCTACAAGCAACCATTTCTCCCCTCCTCTGAAGGGAGTCAGTACTGAAAGCTCTTTGTACTGAAGCTGTTTAAAGGACCTCACATCAGCTATCCTGGTTTTAAACATCCAACATTTCTAAAATTTTCTTATGAAGCTCTTCAAATTTAGTGTTTTTAGTAGTCAGGGTTCTTCCACATGTCACTAGTTTTTGGCAGAGTATTCTTTTTTACTGTGTTATGGGGGTATAACAGCACTGTTACTCATTTTGCTGTCTTGCAGTGACTGAATTGAAAACCTTCAGTCTTTTTAGGTAAAGGTTGTTTTCATCCTGAGGAATGTCTTAAAAGAACCAGCCCTGACCTGTGTTAAGCCTATTCTTATTTGGTTACTACTGGTGCTTTGCTTTGGTTTGGTTATCCTGGTGTTCTCATGTGACTAGAGCGAAAAAGACAAAAGTTACTTGAGGTGTTCCACCTCTCCTTCTCACACCTCCGTATTTACCTTTACCTGACCTCTGCCTCACTAAATAAGTACTAATGCCAGCCTCTAAACAACTCATCCCCCAGCAAAATCTTCTGATGAGAGCTGTCTGTGATTGCCAGCTAGGCTCCACTGGAGTTCTGGAAGAGGCTTTTAATAGGATTTTTTCTTCCCCTGTCAATTCTTGGTCAGTAAGGCTTGACACAATATTCTTATTAATGAGGTATCTGTTTCATAGACTTTGTTTTTCATATTGTCCTCAGTGTAATATCCTAAAAAATGAGAGGACACTTTGAATGCTGATTTGAACTTATTATATATTTATATCTTATACATTTATTACTTATGGGAATAGTCTTATCATCTTACCTTATTTTGCCAGAAAACTTGAAAAATATAAAGAAATACAAGTTCTGTTTCCACAATCCTGAGGAAACACTTTCCTAAATGATGATTAGGAGTACCTACATCATCCTGGCTACTATTAGGAAAACCACAAATGCTTTACCTGTTTTTGACAAATTTTAGTTATTCCATCATTTCTGTTTCCTACTTCAAATTGGAGCTAATATACCATAGATAATAAAATTTAAAAGGAAACTCATTTTCTGTCTTAATAAGACCAATTATTTTTTCTATATAGAGCTGCCTTCAGCAGCCTTCCTTCGTCCTTGACGAAGGAATGGGAAATGGCTCTTTTGGACAGCTGGGTTTAGCTCAGCACTGTGTTATCCTGATGGTTGCTGCTTTACCCAGATGGTCAGAAGCTTCTTCTCTGGAGGAGACTTGTGAGAGCAGATGATGTTGGTGAAAGCCTAAAAAGATTGAGAAATGTGATGAATTGCCCATTCTGTTCCCTCCCATACCATGCCTTTTTCCCAGGACTCTTGGTGGGGGAAAGGCTGTAGTGTGGGAAGAAATAGGTTAATGCACTACATTTTATTCAACAGGCTCTGTTGGCAAGGTCCAAACGGTCCCTACATGAAAATTATCCAGATATTCTTGCTCTGACTGAACTGGCAGAATCTCTTTGCTGGAATAGAGATAAAAGTAGGGTCTAATTCTTTTGGCTTTGGACAGAAGTGCCTCTTCATGCTGGGGCAACCTAAATGCTCCTGCATGTTTTGAGTGCACAGTCCTTATACTGAGCGTGTCCTCTTCCATCTCCTTGCAGATGGGAGGACACTACATCGGGGCAGATGAACTGAGTTTGTTGCTGTTACATAGTTTTCTAGTGACTCCGTGATTTATCATGAGCTTTGTCTCATAGTTTGTCTCGTATGGAGAGAGCTGTTTAATGTAACTGCAGGAATGACTGGATCGTGGTAAGGAGCACACAGAGCTTGCACCAAAGACTATTTTGAAAGAGCTGACTTTCCCAAGAACTCCTAAAAGTAGTGAGGACTTGCTTGGCTTTGACTTTAAATAATGTGATTCTTGTCTTTTGTAATAATTTTCTGATAAGCTACAGCTTCATTCAGTTAGCATGGTAAGCAGTCCTACTTTGTGAGCTGTGTATTATTTGAAGGTTCAACTTTTATTGAAATTATGCCAACTATATGAAAATAGCATCCTCTTTTTATCAGCATGTAGGGTGTTTTTTTCCATAATTTGTGTGAAATAAAAATAGAATGTAAAAGAAGTGACAGAATTAATGTAGTACATAACTCTGGAGGCTTTGCTATCTGGCATAACATATCCTAATGAAATCATCATTCAAAGGAAACCTTGCTTCCAGTTACAGAATGAATATGAAAATGATAAATTAATATGCTTAAAAGAAAAGTAGATAAATAGACAGAAGGCATGATTGAATAAAATTCAGCTAACTTGGGTAGTTTGCATTTCATTTTGTACTTATAAATCCACGTTATAGACGCCTTGCAGAAGCTTGGCATTTTCTCTGGGCTTTCCATCACTAAGTCATCACTGTGGATTTCTCTGCTGCCCCCCTGATTGATATCATATCACTGACTGTCCTGTGGTAACTACTCCCCAGCAATTTGGCACGTTCTTATTACTCACTTTTAATCAGATATTTTCTTCAGCGCCTGCTCTTATCCTCAGTAGGCTTTCTTAAACTTACATGAATGTTACTGGCAACTGATTAAGGCCCAGTGTGGTAACAGAGGTGTCCCCTTAAAAAAAAAATTATTGCCATGTACAATAAAAATTACTCATACTGTCAATATTTAAGAGACTTTTTTATGATCACATTTGATAGGATCCATCAGGAATTCAGATCTATTTCAACTGAAGTGGCTTTATCTACCTATATCTGCCTCCTCCTGCTACTCAGCCTGTTTTATCAGGACTGAAATCAGACCATTTTCAGGTGTTTCCTGCAGTTCAGGACATTCAGAGAGGAATATTTTACTAGTTCCCCTTTCCATGTTTCTTGTAGTTCCTGTGCTCCCAGAAAAAAGCAGGTTTGCCTTGGGAGACTGAGGAGTCAGGATCAATTACTCCACAGCTCTACTGAACTCTAGGGGTTAAGGTCACCATCTGAATTTCTCCTCCCATGATGAGCAACTTCCTATCACCAAGCATGGAAAGGCATCTTCAGTTTGACTCTGGACCACAGTCAGGAGTGGTATTTCTATTTCCCTTGAGGAACAGAGGTCATATAAGCCACTTAAAACAGCCCAGGTTTTGATTTTTCATTTTAGAAACAAAATTATTTGTGGCTAGCTCAAGTTATGAAAGATTTACTTTGAAGAACAATACAAAACTGCTGATGAAATTATAATGAAAATACTGTTCTAAGGTAAAGCTATAAGAAGAAAAAGGAAATATGAAAGCAATTTAATTTCATGGGTTTTGGAAGTCTTGTCCCTGATCTATTTACGATCTATCTTTATTGAAATTTTGCAGCCTGGAGGTCAATTCAGTTTTTAATGTATGTTTTTCTTTCAGATTATTATTGATTTAAGCAGCAGGTTGCATGACTAGAAACATTGTGGTCTAGAAACATTATTTTGCATGCATAGTATTTATATTTCCTCTTCAAGAAACAAAAATGGCCTTTTATTA
Organism: Erpornis zantholeuca; assembly: GCA_013400515.1. Classification (NCBI taxonomy): domain Eukaryota; kingdom Metazoa; phylum Chordata; class Aves; order Passeriformes; family Timaliidae; genus Erpornis; species Erpornis zantholeuca. The sequence goes on along the minus strand of VZTN01027573.1, from coordinate 193,342 downwards.
GAGCTGCTTTGCTTTTTTTGAAACCCACGCTGAATGCAGATTGGTTCACTAATAAATTGTCCCATGATCCCCAGGATTGTGAATTTTGTCCCACAAAAACCAACAAGTGTCCCCACAGGCAGTGTGCTCTTTTCCCAGCCTGCTGGCTGAGCCAGAGGTGGGCTGAGCAGCTGCTTAGCACCACCAGCCTTACTGGAAACTGTGATTTCTCCAGGCAGGGATGCTCTGTAGTGTTCACTATCAGGGTGTTCAAACCAGAATTAATCCTGAAGGTGGAAGCAGTAAGAAACTGCTGGTTGATCTCATCAGGTGAATTTATCACCTCTCTGATCCTGTAGTGTTCTATGTGTTACTATGTTCTATGTGTTTTCTGTGTAAATATAAATTCATTCTTACCTTGAGCCTGGCCTGCGTTTCCGTGCTGCTGTTGCCCAATGCCACTTTCAGAGGTTCAGAGTATTCCAGGATTCCTTGGAAAAATCCACTGGTGGGTATAGTTCTGTCTTTGAAGTCAGGAGGCATTCAGATTCAGACAAAGCTAAGCTTATCTTGCACGTTATTCAAAAATAACTTTGTCATTCAAAAATGACTTTTATAGCTCAACCCTTGGTTTAGAAATATAATTCAAGCAGGGCTATGTGTTTCCATATATTTACCAAAGAGCCTGAGTGGATAATGCCAAATATGAACTTCAAACAACAGGAAAAGAAAATCTGCTCCAACCAGTTTGACAAAAAAATTTTATTCTTCTTTCAAATCACACAATATTTGCTGGGTTTACACATCTATTCTTCAAGTCACATGATTATTATTTTTTTACATTCCTTGCTTTTCATTTAAAATGCAAATGAAGTTTTGTTCTCTCAGTTACTCCGAAAACATCAGAACTGTGTTTTCCAAATAATCCAACCCAAATAAAGCTCAAACCAGAGGGAGCCCAAAGGCTCAGAAGCCCTCAGAAATCTGATAAAGAATTCTGGTGGGGCTCAATCTTAAAATTGTTTAAGGTTGATTTGAAGTTATGATTTAGGACCCCACCAACTTGTGAGCTTTAGTTACAATAGACCAAAAATAGTGCCTTACTATAGTAAAGTGGAGAAAATAACCAACAGTTCTTTCCTTGTGGATAAGAGAAAATAACCAACAGCTCTTTCCTCATGGATAACCTTTCAGAAACAGTCCAGTCAATGCTTGTGTTTGCTGAGGCACTGGGAATGGACGTGTCAGGCCATCAGTGGGGATGATCACATCCAGCTGCCTCTACTCAAGTCTCTGTTAGGTTACCCAGAAGAGAAGGTGCCCTATTTGGGGTTTTTATTGTGCCCAGAGTCCTGTGCAGACCCAAACCTTTCAGCTTCTTGCTGGTGATGTCCATCTGCAGGACATGAATTGGTATCACAGCATCCAAACCCAACATGTACTGTCTGTAAGCACAAATGGAATTTAATTCCCTTAAAGGATGTGGGTTTATTTATGAATTCTTCAAGCCTGCAAGAGAGTTTCTTGGATGGTCTGCTTTTCTCAGTAAGCCTGTCTGTTATTGACAGACTAATATTCTCACTTTTTTTCCCACAGATTCTTACCTACATCTTTCAAGTTCAAAATCTGGACTATAGCTGCTTCCCTGCAGATAAATTTACCGCCAGAAAATGAGTGGAAATTTTGGAGAAGAATGATTGATCACTGCCTGAGTGACCTAAGCCAAATAAATGAACTGAAGGCACAGTTCTACATTCCCTCTCTATTTGTTTTAGAAGACATCACACCAGGAAAGACTCCTGAGAGACTGAAATGAATCCTCTTGTATGCACTAGATCTTGCTGCCTAGGAGATGCACAACTGTCATCTGAAATTGCACAGAGTACCTGAGCTGTATTTAAAAATAGGAGCCCTGTGAAACTGAGAGGTAAAAGCTTGAATTAGCATGATTAACAGACAGCTCCATATCAATTTTCTTTATGATGAATAATTCAGAGCATCCCAAGTCTCTCATCAGGTTGGCTACAATATTCCATGGAGTTAAGCATGGGTCAGGGAACAAGAAACAAATTACAAAACCCTCTTGAAAATGCCACGTGGTTTTGAGACCATCTATTCAAAATCAATCAAAAGTGTACTGCAGTACCAAACCAAACTGTTGGGTTGCCAGAAATGGAAATCCTGCTGCATTTCACATCCTCCCCTCGTGTCAGCATGAAAAGGTTGCACTGTTGATGCCTGTATGCTGCAATCATCTCTTCTCCCTGGAGCATCTCTTCACTGGTGCTGTCTGACTGAACTGATCCATGTTTCTGAATCCCAGCCAACACAGTGATCACTCACACCAGTTGTTTAACACCAGGGCAGTAACCACAGTGTGGCTGGAGAGCGTTTGTAGGTCCTGCTGGGATGGCCTCTGAGCACTGTGTCCTGCTGTGCATGTTTTCCCCTCCGAGCACCTGTGCCAGGCTAATTACTTACCCAGTGAGCTGTGCTGTCCCTCAGGCCCTGCAGAAGGAGCAGGGCAGCATTCCCAACTACACACTTCTCTTAAAAGTTGATTTTTTCCCCTGGACAAGACATTTTCCTCTTGTGATATCTTGCACTTATCTAGAACAAGGAGCTTCCTCTGAAATGGGAAATCTCTACACAGGAGCTTCAGGGTTTCCAACTTGGCAATTTTGTATGAAAAACGCATATTGGTCTCAACAAATTTTAGTTCTAACAGCCTTCAAAGGCTGCTCTAAAACCAGAGAAATTTCATAAAACCTTACTCAAGGTGTCATTTGGACATTTCAAAAGCCTAGTAGTGAGACAATTGGTAAGTATATGTCGTGTCGATGCTTAACTATATGCAATGGATTAACTTTCTGATTTGACTAATTTAAAATTCACTATTTGCACTCAGCTTTCTTTTTCCTTTTTTTTTTTGAGAGAGGAAGCCATGAATGAATGCAACAACTTCATTCTCTTTAGCATATTAAAAATATAAATTATTGAAGTTCATACTAGTATTCATAGAACACCAATTCTATTCCTTGTATACAGAAATATTAAAAATGACAATAATGTCTGAGCAACTTCCAGCTGTGCCTGGTGATGTTTATATTCTCTTTAAGGAGGTGAAGGTGGGAAGGGAAAGAGTTGGTTCAATTACTAAAATAGCTATACTTGTCTCTGTGAATGTTTTCAAGAAAACAATTTCTCATATCTGATGGAATCATTATTGACATTTGCCAGGACTCTGGTGGAGCCTTTCACCTTTTTATCCACAGAAAATTCTGTCTTTTGTAGAGATTTGTGTCCTCTTCATTCTAGAACTGTGGGAGCTCTACCCTCACTGTGAGGGGGCAGGAACCTCACACCAAAAAGGCTTTGCTTCCAAACAATTTTCAGTATGGAGCATTTCCATTGTCCTGGAGTTATCTCCAGGCACTGACAACAAGTGAGACATAGATCAAAATGACTCCTGGAACCTAAAACTGATTTTTGTATTGTTTAGTTCTATAGATGCCATTCACAACAAAGGGAATATCTCTGCTGAGATTAAACATCCTTTGAACAGTGAAATTACCTTTATAAATACTGCAACAGGCCTAAGGAACACTTTTTTTCCTTACACAGTATTAATTTTAAAAGTAATCAAATCTCTTAGGAGTGCGACACCACATGAAGTGATTTAAAGTATGTCAGAAGATGAACAGAAAATTAACATTACCATTTCATCTTTGCCATTCCATCTGTTATGCCCAAACCTCACAGAATACAATAATGCATGTAAGAGATCTGGCTGGCTGACGTCTGTCCATCCCGAGGCACAATGGAAGGAATCAAGAATAGAGCAGCTGCCTGAATTCTGAACTGTCTTGTTTATATAGGCTCTTACATAAGCCTTTTTTTTCTTCTGACTCTGTATTTACCAAGTCAAGGGTCTATCTCATTGTTCCATTAGTGCAGTACCTGAATTTGCAGCAAAGCAAGGAAATATGGCAATAAATCTTATTAGATGTTGTTGTATGTGGAACACAGTCCCAAAGGCTCTCTTGAGCGAGCTGCATCCCTCTCAAGCAGATATCAAAGAGAATAAGATTATGTGCAACAAAAGAGAACAACAAACTTTTTTGAAAATGGTGATATCTAAACTGCACAGCACAAATGCCATTCTTTGGGAAAGCGAGATTTTTCAAGTGATCTGTGCATAGAACCATTGATGGGATATCTGAGAAGAGGGAACAAAGTGCTTCTGTCCTCATTCCTGTCTCTCCCTCCATGCTCCTGGCAGGAGTCTTAGTGGGCCAAGGCTACAGGGGCTGCCCCACTGCTTTCAGACCCCACAGCTGATGAGGTTCATGTGTTAGTCTGACTTCAGTCCAACTTGTTTAAAGGATCAATTTTCCTATGTTTCAGTGTGAAGAGAGAAGCTGCAGTGTTTTAAAAGCATGTTTCTTGTCTTGCTGTGGGTGAGGTGCCTGGCTCATTTGTCCATAATAAGATGCAGCTCTGAGTGTTTCTGAGAACATTGGGATTGCCTCTCTGCTGCTCTGCTTTCCTTCGTATACCTGCTGGATCTGTGATGTGTCTTTGAGCAGGCCTGTCTGCTGGCCATGTTGTAACTTATAATTAGGCTGACATTATTTATAACCCATTCAAGAGCTACAGGTAGGCTTTCAGGTGTTTCTGTCCACCAGGAGAACATTCATTGGGACTTGGGCTGCTCCTGGCTCTCAAGAGGCTCAGCCCTGGGCCAGGCTTCCTTGGCACTGTCAGGAACCAAGTGTTTCTTGGCATGTGCAGGAGCTCAATGCTGGGCAACTGGAGAACTTTAAAATTGGAATAGGTACCTACTTAGGTTTAAGAGCCTTCCGAGCTGGGCAGCAGCTGAGTAGAAGTTTTTAGTATCACCGTTAGTAATTGCGGCTGACTTCTGCCTGGCTCGGATGCCTCAATTCCTTTTTGGGATCTGGCCCTAAGGAGTTTTTTTTCCCCCTAACTTAAGCATTAAATAATAAAGAGCAGGCAATTAAGAAGTCTTGCTTAACTGGCTCAGCCTCTTGAAGAGAGCTACAAATCAGCCTTGTTTCCTCCTCCTGAGAATCATTAGATCATTCATTACAAGGGCGCAGGGAGCCTCTGCAGTGTTTTGTGGCAGAAGGGCACAGGGCTGCTCTGTGGAGTGCTCTGTGCTGCTGTTTACAAACCAAGAGTGCTACCCTGAGCATCCCAGCTGGATGTTTAGTTTGAAAAGCGATATGTCAGTCGCTATTTAATTAGGACCCTGCAGCCCACCTTTCTCAGATGCTGCAGCTTATTAAAGAGTTCCCTGATTGGGAATAAGGACATGCCATTGGTAGAAGAAATAGCTGCCTTTAGTCAGAGTGAAAGGACTTTGCCACTTCTAGCTTGGAGTTACAGCAGCACACTTGGACCCCAGAGCTTAGGTGTAAGGACAGAGGAGACAAATGGGCTCCTATTCTCCTTCCAAGGAAAATGCTTTTGGAAGGGGTGTTGCTGTGATCCCTGTCCTGGGAGAGGAAATTCTCTCCGCTGCTGCTTGTGTATCCTTCCCACATGGCTCTTCTCTGCAAGAATTTCAAGAACAAGTGAGCAACTTCTCTTTACTGCTCACTTGTTGGGCTGGGATAGAGAGCAATAGGAAGCAAATATGTTGGTGTTTGATGTCTCTGGGAGAGGCCTGTAAGGAGTAAGCTGCTTACAGTGAAAGAATGTGCCAGTATTCAAGGCCAGTTTGGATGAGGCCTTGAGCAACCTGGTCTAGAGGGAGTGTCCCTCCTAGGGCAGGGGGTGGGAATAGAAGATCTCCAAGGTCCCTTCCAACCCAAGCCATGCCATGATTCTCCAGTGGTGCAACCTTCTCTAATTTGGAAGGCAATTAGTACTTCTTTAAATTAAGGGAATTGAGGCTGCAAAGTGGCATCCCCAGTAAGCTCTATCAAAATTGTAGATATCTCTAAAATTGTAACGTAACATTCAAATGCCTGGGTTTAGTCTTACTGTTGTTAACCACTTCCTATTTCTCTATTGCAGCAGACTTAAAACAAACCCCAAACCCTCAAACTTTCACCAGAAACTGATGGTGTTTATGTGAGCTGCAGTACTGATGCACTTGGAGAATTACATATTTTATTCACACTGAGCTACAGGGGCTATTCCAGAGCTCTAAGCCTGTTTGTTATGTTGGCTCAAATGTACCTTTCCAGAGGTGATAATTCTCTGTCTCACTTAGAAATATGAAAGATGAGTTTAGAAGAAAGTGTTTAATATTTTTTTTTCTTTTACAAAAGCTTACATTAATGAAGTAAAACACTGAGTCCTGTTGCATTGGACCCATGTCCTTCAGAATACTGTTGTCTGTACGTTTAAGATAGAGACACAGTGTTTCTTGTAGATGTTAGAGATAACGTGTGTGTGTGTATAGGGGTAAGGGCTGTTTAACTGGTGAGAAAATTCCACTATGGAAAAAGAAAATGGAGCTTAATCTTCAGTTCTCTTATCCCTGATTTTGGGAATATTATCTCTATTCAGTAGTGTGCTTTAGTTTTTGTGCAAGCAAAATTCTCCTGCATTTCCCACCTCCTCTGGCTTTCTGGGAAGGGACAGATCATCACCGTGAGCAATATCTTCCTTTCCAAGCTCGTTTTTCCAGTTTCAGGATGCTGATTTTGCTCACTTAAAGACCTCCTTATTTTTTTTGTTAAGGCAAGCACATCCTAAGAACAGAGATACCCAGAGAGTGGGAAATAATCATGACAATGAATCTTGCTCCCTAGAAGATGCTAAACAAGTTGAATGACTGAAGCCCATGCCTGAATAACAAAAGTTCTGGCCATGATTTGAGCTGCTTAAGCCCACAGCCCCTGTATCTCCAGCTCTAAGAGAAATAGTGATGATAGCTCACCATGGTCATTGTGAGAATTAGTGCAATCACATATAAATATTTTACACATTTTTACTGTGCCACATATTATTTCACTAGAAATTAATTACTTGCTTTCCCACTGTGATGGGAAAGGAACAAAGTCACAGAGAACTGAGAAGAGCTGGCTAAGTGTTATTTATGGCTGCATTTTATTTACCAGGAGATTGGTGATGCTCTAGAATGGTTTTTTTTACCCATTTTCTTCAGTAGACACACAATTTCTTTTGATGAGCAAAGGAAAACTAATGACAAGCCTATGATAATGAGATCACATGAGTAATATGGAAAGAAACTGGGGAATGCTGACACTTTTGATTATTTTAATAATCTAGTATAGAAGAAAAATATATTATCACTCTAATATACACTCTTAGCAAAAGGAGTGAAAAACTACACCAAAAATCCCCCCAAGAAAACCCCAAGCAATTGTTAAATTTTTAAAAGCTTTTATGAAACTGCAGCAAAACAACTTTTCACTTCCATTTAACACATATTTATTTAGAGTTGGGAAATGGTATGTGGTATTAAAAACATGGCAGTGTTCCTTGTAGAAAATGCTTCCTACCCTGTAACCCAAAGAAATGGTCCACACTGCCCCGTTTCTGCAAACCAGAGTGTTCATCAAATGTTCCTATAGTCACTATTCACACCCAATAAACCATAAGAAGTGTTATTAGCTGAAATATTATTGAAACCACTTATGTCAAGCATAAGGGGGAGGAGGAAGTAAAGTGAATGCAGCTCAACTGGACACAGTTCTGCGATTCCTTTGTTTCATGAGAAGTTACATGGGAAAGATGGACTTTCAGTGTTTGGTGACAAAACTGTTGGAGTGTGATATTGGTCTGAGGGTGAGGCAGCAATGGAAAATCACTCCTGTTCTCCTGTAGATTGCAATGTCTGATTGCAAGACAGGATGTTAGCTGTGCCAGCAGGGATGGTTGTAGGACATTTAAGCATCATTTGAGCAGAGAGGAGCAAGATTTTAAGACTGTGTGGGTCTTTTTCAAACTAATAATTAATCAAAGAGATCATTATTTCACTGCATTAGTTTGCACTGGTGTCTCTGTCCTGCTAACTATTTAGACACATCTGTAGAAAGCTGGCAGACACTGTATCATATTCTGGCTATTTACTCCAAAAAGTGTCTGTACTCATCATTCCACAGCTACAGGGGCTGTGCCAAAGCCTGGAGGATTTGCTGGGATATTCTGTGGGTGGCTACACTGACAACAGGACTGATGTCAGAGCCAGGTGTCAGTCAGTGCCCGTGAGCTGGTCACCAGGGCTACAGCACAAGGAAATCAGTTCTCCCAGGCTTTTCACTAGCCAGGAGCTGCTGGGCTTCCCCCTCTGTCCCTCCACATTCACCCTTTTTGCTGCAGCCTGAGAGGGGCTGCGTTCACAGCGGGAGCAGGGAGGGGATCCGTGCTCACTCTGTGGCCAGTTAGGGACCAAAGAAACCCTTGGGGTGACTGGGTACAGGAATGAAGCTGCCCTGCACTGCCTCAGATGCTGCTACCATTCCAGCTGGAAGTTTGGGGGATCACCCCAATGTGCTTTTTGTTCCTATGAGGAGAAGGATGGAAGAGAACATCGTGCAGTGTATGAGGGTTTAAATCCGTTTTCTGCTTCTCCTTTGCAGCTACTTCCCAGCTGCTTTGCACTTCCCTCTCAGATGCAACAGGGCCCCAAATTTTAACTGCTGAGATGGAAACATGCTTAATAATAGATTATGAAAAAGACATGGTGAAAAATTCCAGTTTAGATGGAGGATTTTAGTGCCAGATTGTGCCCTGGGATTCCAATGCATATCTTCCATTAAAGCCATTAAAAATGTTTGCATTTCAAGGAAGAATTTGGACTTTTGACACAATTCTCTCTTTTTCTTTGGGAGCCAAACATTTTCTGTGGTAACAGAACATATTATAACAAGAATAAATATAATGCATTCAGGCATTAAAATGAATAACAGTCCTTGATCTATTTGCTGAAGATTACAGGCATGAGATGTGAAAGCTGTTAGTGGTTTGAAGAAAGATATTTGCTGTAATTGGCACTGCAGCTTTGGTTTTATTACAAAATATAAAGGAGATGACCAGAGAGGTGTCCAGATCCTCACATTCTATGGAGAGATTACAGTGCATCTTGTGATCATAACTTTGGCCAGTGGTTTGCTGCTTTTTGAAGCAAGAGATCTTATTTGCCATATGTGAGCTGCTACCTCCTGTTCCAGTGGGGTCAAAACCTTGGTGGTGAGGGTGCATGGCTACAAGTACAAGGAAAATGTTAAACCTGTTCCCTGTACTCACAAGGTGCTGTATGAATTAAAAAGGCACTGTATGAATGGAACACTGTGCTTTAAACACTCAACCCTTCAATTTCTGTGTTGTTTCAAATTGGAGAAATATAAATATGTACAGAGAGAAGCTTTGTCCTCCAGAATGGAGATAGCTCTCATCCTTCTCTCCCTCCTCAAGTGTTTGGGGCAGGTGGTTTCTATTCCTTTCCTTTAGAAGTGGAAGCAAGTGCCTGCCTGCCTCCAATTCGTTCTTCTTCCCAGGGGAATGGGGAAAGATGGAGCTCAACCCGGGAGTGTTTGAGGTCTCTTGCTCCTCTGGGAGTTGCAGTGGATCAGCTGGAAGTGTAGATCCCAGTGGTGATTGCATTGTAATTTTACAGGAACGTGCCTAGCACCCCCTGAGTCCTGTGGTCAAGATAAATTTCCCAGCTGGGCTACCCAGTACAATGTAGTTTGGTGTGAAACCTTTACAAATTTGTGTGGTGGCAGATTTCACCAGAAACTTAACTTGCTTTACGGAGTGTTTTTTTTTCAAGACTGATTGTTCCCCAGGAAAAAAAAAACAAAACAAAACCAAAAAAAAAAACAACAACAACAAAAAAACCCAGCTATTTCATCAAAGCTGACTTACTGAAAAAAAATGTTGTCCATCTCATCAGAGAATTCCCAGCTAGTTGTGAACAGCATTGTTTTTAACCTTCCTATTCCTTTATACATAAGGGATAAGTAATGCCTGGTGTGTATTTCCTTGGGATACCATGTGTATCTTCCAATCTGGTCTCCTTAGGAAAAACTAACATGTTACATTTATTTTTGGCTGTTGAGCGGGCTATAACAGCAAAACCAAGGGGCTTTGCCTGTAAACACCAGCCACAGCTAGCTAGGGTGTGGTTTCCAGTGATTTAAATATTTATAGAATGCCAGCAGAGGGTGAAATAAGGAGGAGCAGGGATACAGCAGTGGTGCAGTTGTTTTGGTGGCTCTGCTAGTCTCTGGGGGAATGCTCACTGTACACAGCTGCCTCCCCCAAAAAATATTTGGGAATAATTGTATAGAGCTGAGGAGGGAAGGGAGAGACCCTTACTTCTTGCTGATACTGTTCAAAAGGTTTGAGGTGCTTGCAGCTGTTTCCAGAAGCTCTTTAGACCTCTAGATAAGTTTTCTGATCTGTGGAAGTGGTGAGCACTCCTAAATCCAACGGTAAAACTCATCTCAAAGCAAACAAGTAAAAGAATTCCTGAAGAGCCTGTGCAGGTTGCTTTACCATGTTGCTATGCTCTTCCTCTCTCATCCATATCTCCAGTGTACCAGACAAGCCATTTTCCCTTGATGTTACAACACGTAGCTGCTGTGCCATGTCATGTTTGGGGGTGGTATTTTCTTAGCTCTTTCTGAAGATTTTCTTGTCTTTATTCCTTCTGGTTACTCTCAGCATCACCAAAATTCAGCTGGTCCAAGAATCCAAGAAACACTGATGGATTTTAAGAAGCTAGAACACACAGCAAAGATGAATGAAATTATTTAAAATAGAACCATTCAGTTCTTTTCCTCATTAAAGAAACAGGTAGTGGCAGAAAGACAGGATGTTTCTCTTCTGTAAAGATCTTGCACCAGTCGTACCTTAGCTGGTTCCCCTCCTCTCCTTTTGTCGGTGTGATGCATCTGCATTAGCAAGCTGTGCTTTTCACTCCAAAGGGGTGAAAGGGGAAAACAATAAATTACAATGCCTTTTAAGAAGCCTCCAAATCTTACCAGATCTCACATTTCATCCTGGATGCTCTTTCATGTCATTCTTTTACCATTACTCTAATTGCCACTCAAAATTTATTTTGCTGCCGTTGTGCAGCTAGCACTTGCAGCTACTGTAGAGAAATAGCATGGAGGCAGAAAGCAGAGATCTTCTCTCTTCCCTTTCTCTAAATTCCTATCACCTGTGAAATTCCCAAACTCAAAACCTCCCAAGTTTCTGAAAAGAGTGGCCCTCTATGTACTCTGAGGTATTGTTACACTGTTAAAAATGGGAACCTGATGCTTCTTCTTGTGGGGTGGAGGGGAAGAAATTGAGAAAGGTGGTGGTTTTGCCCCAGCTGTCTCATGATGCTTGAATGCTGGGAGTAGAAAACAATATGACAAATACCTGAAAATGCAGCCACCTACTGCTCTTTTATATAAATTTGAGATTATGAACCAAACTCACTGTTGACATAAGCAGATGCAAATCTAATGAAGTCACTGCAGTTACTTCTACTTATGCCAGAGGTGAATTTGTCCCTATTTTTGGAACATGGTGGTTTTGTGCCACAGCATTGGCACATTGTATCATGTCAAAATCCTTTTGAGCAATGGCAGTATGCCACTGGCTGAGTAACATGATGCATCACGTCAAACATCTGCCTGATAATGGTCCTGATCTGCTTTTTGACATGATGCATCATGCCACTGTACCATGCCCAAAGGCATGTGACAGGAATTCTGTCAGGATCTGTTTAATATTGGAGAATTTTGGCATTTTGTTGAAAACAGCGATCTCTGTGCTAGTGCATTTATAAACCTCTTGCAAATGCCTCATGTACTTGGGTGAAAAATGATCACTAATGTACTCCCACTTCGATGTGTCACATTAACATAATAAATGATAAATCATTTTCTGTTTTGGTCTGTTCTGCTTTAAGGACCGATATTGGATTTTATCCTAAAAATGATCAATTGATTTTGAAAGAATTTGTTTCTCTTTGTGACTTTACAGGCTTGTTTTCTTACTGTTAAGTGTAGGAGGGTTTTTTCGGGTTTTTTTGGGTGTCGTTTTTTTATAAACCAACACCAGGCCTTGCTGGCGTTGCATCTGAAAGCGTTCCACCTCGGACAGGACGGTGCTCAGCAACATCTCCCCTGTAGCAGGAAACACGTTTCACAATCCTCCGCGGCAAGCGGCACAAGCTTGCCGGGGAGGATCTGCGAGGGTGGACAGCAGCCAGTCGTCCAGAGGCGAGGAGGCCGAGTGCCAGGAGACAGGGCGGCCAGAGGAATGCCTGGAGGCAGCCTGGCCATGTGCTTGCGGTAAAACCCTGCAGGTCAGGAGCAGGCTCGTGGCCAGGAACAGCGAACTTCAGAAGGTGGTGCTCGGTATTGCCGGCCCGCGGCCTCCAGCTCCCGCAAGCGCCGCTGGCGGGGTGATGTCCTGCCTTAGGCTTGTTGCAGTAGGAAACGAGGGGAAAGAGGTTTCTAAAAGTAATAGGGCCCAGATCAAGCAGAGATTTGTAGATAGCAATCAGCACTATGGATTTTCTGTTTTGCCAAAGAAACAGGTCAGGAGCCCATGCATTTGATATATGCAAGTGCATTGTACCCCTGCAGAAACTTCGGAGTGACTGCAAAGGTGAGTGCTTCAGCTGGAATCCATTCACATAGATCTACAGAATGCAACAGGAACAGGTTGTCAGAGTGCTAGCTGAAAAGCAAATAGCTGCCTTAAAATCTGTATGCACAAAACTTAAAAAAAAAAAAAAAAAAAAAAAAAAAAGGGAAAAAAGGAACAAGAGCATGTCTGCAGGAAATTGGATCTTTGTTCAAAGTATTGCAGTTGAATGTTTTGGAGAAATGCTTTCTACAAACAGGGAATCCTACTGGGGTCAGACAGCTATTTTAACCTTGTGTCTTCATCTAACTGTTTGGGCCAAGGAGATGTGTGTGCATTTGTGTGTATATGTATACAAAAAGAGGGAGGGAGTATAAATTTAGAATTTTTGATGGAAGGCTTCAATTCCTTGCCGCTATTAAATGTAGGTTAACTTCAAAACAAATTTTGTGATAAAAGAAACTTCAAGTAATTCAGTTTAGACCCGATGAGAAGAGTACAAGAGCAAACAAGTGTAAGTCCTTCCCAGGCTCATAAGCTGGGATAATGCTAACAAGTCATAGTCTTTTCCATGTGAGGAATGGTATCGAAAACCTCCAAGTGTGGCACTACAGTAGGGCAGCTCACTGGCAGAAATGTGCACACAGAGGTAGTCCAGGAATAGATTGGAATACAACTGAAGTCATTACAACCAGATCCTAGTTTTCCATATATTTTTCAAGTAGAGAAGTATATACATATATATATA
>VZTN01027573.1:65050-179115 GCA_013400515.1 Erpornis zantholeuca | reverse complement strand
GGGCGCGCACACGGGCGGAACCTCCGCCCGCCGGCGGGAGGGCACCCGCGCTGCTCCCCTGGACGGGGCGCGCCGCACCGCGCCACTGTCCCCGGCACTCCTGGAAGATCGTCGTCTCCGGCGAGTTTCCAGCTGAATTTGGTGATCAGATGTATTTTTTTTTTTTTTTTTAAGTGAATCAGGAAATTCTTATCAGGCTGACAGCATTTTTAGACTATGCAGTGCGTGGGTGAAGTGGGACTAATATTGACTTGGCCCTAATGTAGTCATCTGAGAATACATTTTTTGGTTGTTGCTGCATTCCATAAGGTTTTATCATTATTATCCATGAAGATTGTTTTCTCCGTACATGGGAAGTGACCCCTAGTATCAACTTGCCTGGCAGACATGAGTATGGGTTAAAACATTAAAATTCCTATCGTGTGTTGCTGGTTTTTTTCCTTTATTGTTGGGAGACAGAGCCCGTTTGCAAAAATGATACCCCAGTGAACTTGTCCAGGTTGATCATGTTGTTCACTCTAAACGCGAGCTCTGGAAAACTTGTGAGTTCTGCCTCTTGCAGAGTGCCTTTGCTATTATTTCTTCTCTAATCTAGGTCACAGCCTGCAGAACCTTTCATCTATTCAGTAATTTTACTTATGAGGTTTGTCTTTGGGTATTTGGAGCTCCAGTTCATAGCCTATGTTGATTTGGTGGGCAAATAAATAAATAATCACTAGTAGACTGATTCTCTGACTAGAAGGTCTAGAGACCTAGAAGGAGAAAAGTGCAATTGAAACTTTGCTGAACTTTCTGACATTTAACTCTGGAAGTGATTGTCTGTATTTCTCTTTCAGATCTGTAGAACACTTTGTATGGGGAAATCTATTAAATGATCATGTCACGTGCAAGTGCTTTTTATTTTTTAGCATAAATATGAAATTTCTTCCTTATCCAAAAGCAGGGCCATATATAAAATGTCCCAGAGGCACCATAATGAAGGATGAAATTTCTTGAAATTTCATTTTAAACAAACTAAATTCTTGCAGGTTATGCTGTTTAACACGTAGAGGTAGATAAGCACGGCAAGAAACAGATAGCCCTTGTGGACCACTACAGCTCATGAGTCTTGGCTGGCACCAGATATTCCATTTCCACCTAAAAGCATTCTAAACATGGCTATCCTACATGTTTATTGACATTTTAGTTTAATTAATCCTGCTTGCACTGGTTTTCCTGACACACTTGGAGCTGAAGGGTCTTCACAAGCTTGTTAGATGCCAGACTGAAAAGCTGAGCTGTTGTTGCTGAAGAAAGTGTTGCACCCTCTAATTCTAATAGCTGCTTCTAAAGTGGTTTATGAATTTTCTCTGAATCCAATGTTTTCTAAAGTAAAAAAAAAAAAAAGTAAACATAGAATGAACTCCTTGTGCATCTGCAGTCACAGTGGAAAGATTTATTGTTTGGGTAACGAATGACATTTTTGCAAGTCTCTCTTTCTTCAGAATTGTCCTGTCAGGCATGTCAAGTGGTAGAGAGAGTAAGAAAGAAAGATGAAGAATCTGTGGCCAGGTTTTTGGTTCTTACACATGTGTTCAACATGTAAAACGCTCCTGCACTCTTTGTGAGGATGATGACCATTTTAAAGAATGTTCTTCTTTGCTGGAATTAAAACTGTAGTTTAAAAATAACACTGAGGGAAGATGAATTAGTGGGCTATCTTAAAAATAAGTCTGCATTGGAGATGATAAAATGGAGCTCACCCTTAAAGTATCTGAGGACTCCACCAAAGCATTTTTCAGTGGTTTTGTACTACGCTGGTGTCTTTCTGTTTGTTTTCTGAGAGAGAAAGCTCTTCCATGCTGTGCTGCTGTTGGCTTTCCTTTCTTCTCAGGGCAAGGAGATGTAGGTGTGTTACTCTAACTAAAGCCTGTGCAACTCCAAAGGTGTTTGTAGCAAAGCCATCTCAAAAGTGTAATTGTTGTGCCAGCTTTGGATGTCAGTTCTGTGTGCTTTAAAGAGCCATGCAGATCTTTAGCTGTGGATCTGCCATTGCAGGCTCAAATTCTGGGCCCTAGGGTCTCTCTGGAGAGCCAAACCCATTGTGTTTCTGTGGGTCAGGGGCAGTGGCTGCAGCAAGAGGAAGGCGGTTCAAATGGTTGTCTCCTCTTTTGTATACATATATATATATTTTTTTTTTTTAATGCAAAATCTCAGACTGCTTTAAAATGATGGACTGGTGTGTGCCTGGGTTGTGCTGAAGCATTGTTGTTTTTTTAGGGGTTGGTCAATCATGCCTTTTTAAAGTTTCCCCACCCTAAAATTATTCCTGCATTTCTGTGTCTGTATTTTTTCCTCCCTTAAAATGAGAACAGAATTGATTTTTGCCTTGCACAGAAAGGCAGAATTTCTGGAAACATAGCTTTCACCGATCCTTAGCCAGGAAAGGACTTGCTGGCAAATTAATTTAGATGGGATTTTTTTCTTTTTTTAAAGCTCTTAATGGACTGAAGCCTGAATTCCTCTTGAATGTTAATGGGAGTGGAGGCTTAGCACCTTAGATCCTTGAGATTGCTCAAGTCCAGGGTGCTTGCTGGAGGGAAGTTAGCGAAACATGGATATATACATGCTCATATGGTGCCAGAATGAACTGATGAAAATGGGGTGTGGCCCTAATTTTACAGATAAATCGGGATTTCCGTACTCCTTTGCCAAGAGCCGGAGCCAGTGTGTGCCGGTGTTAGGATACGAACGCCTTTCCGTGTCTGGTGGGGAGCTGTGCAGGCGTGAGGGTAAAACCCTGCAGACTGGCAAAATGAAAATGCTCTTTGCCGACCACTTTCCTGAGGGGCTGTGCAGCTGTAGGAGCGAGCTTTGGCTTTCCGATGGGCTGGGCGAGGAATGGGTGTAACGGAATTCGGAGAGGCTTTGGGAACACGTAATTGGAGCAGAATCCCATTGTGTTCCCGGCACACAGGGATGGCTTGTCGTGTCACGTCAGGCTGGGCACAGCAAGCTGCAGGGCTGAGGCTCAGGTGGGACTCACCCTGGTTCCCTAACACACCAGCTCAAGACCTTTGAAATGGGGAAGTTACAGTAAATGGTAGTTTTGGAATTTCTCCATGGTATGTAGAGGCAAGCCAACATCTAAGCCAACACCGTCCTTGCTAAATCAAGTCTTGCATAAGGAGCTGTGATATGCTCAAGTCAGGCTTTCTGCTGGCAGTGCTGTAGACAGACTTTGTCCAGATAAGGGCTTGTCTTCATTAGCAATTTAGGTCACTAACTCGGCTCTTCCTTCCCAACTGACAGAGTTGCAGACAAGGACAGGTCACATTTGGTGCTGTGTCAGCTGGCTGTGGCTGAACCCCAATCACTTACTGTAACTTGTTTTTTCAGTAAAGTTCTTTGAATCATGGGCTCACAGCTTTTGAGGATGGGCTTATACTGCTTATGCTGCGTGGCAGTCTGCAGATAAGAGCAGAGCATGGCTCCACTTTCAATTTTTGCAGTTCAGCTTTTTTCTCAGGGCTATTCCTTTGCTGTTTGCTCTACTAACTTCTCTGGAAGCTATATAACTCACCTATTCTCAGTTTTACAGGACATAAAACCTGGTTTAGGTCTTGCTCTATGTGTGAGGATTTGTTTGTTGGTTTTGTTTGGTTCAATCCCACGAGACATCACTGATTTAAAAAGTTTGGCTCGCTTTACTCTGTCATTCTGACTGGGACCAAATTCTGTTTGATATTCCCTCTAGCTACATAAAATTAGACCTTTAAACTTAAAGGGTACATCTCTGTTTGCATGTACAGCAAAAGATGTATAAATTCATTCTTTTTTCACCATTTTGCTCCTTTAGCAGAGCATAGCAAGACCTCCAGGCTCTACTGCTACAAATCCAGCGTCTCAGCTGGAAACAAGCTCTCACCTTGCTCATTTGTGTGGGTGGAAGATGTTTCATGTGTTTATGAATGTGTTTCATGCCATAAATACATCTTTCAGGCTCGGGATTCAGTGCCCTGATTGCTTGGAATTGTCTTCTTCCTTGAATACTTTCTGTGTTATCAATAGGAGCCTGCTTGGCAGACAGCTCCACAAGTGGAGGACTGTCTGAGGATTTGCCTCGAGTTTGTTGCTGGAATTCCTTCTCAGAAGCTTATGTCAAGTGACAGCCTTTTTCTCAGGGTAGGGTCATATAGTGTTTCCTCAGTGTAGTTATTCTTTATTTTTGGTTCCTGTTCTTTTTTTCATAATGGAAAATCTGTAACAGGTGGCCACAGGCACACCAGACTTTCATGCTTGGGAGCATAAAGGAACATATGCTGTATGGTGGCATGTATGGAGATAATAAATTGTAGGGAAAGGCAACCAGTTTATATGAAATATAAGAGCTGGCCTGAATTTTTGATTCAAACTTGGCTAAAGTAAAACCTTCTCTGTTCTCAGTGTGGTTGGTTTTGTCGTTGTCGTTTTGGTGGCTACTAACTGGTTTCTGCTGGAAGTGAATTTTTTTCAATTTGCAAAGAAGAATGCTCTGACATTTTTACCCCAGACACTCTGGGTGAGACCCAGGACCCTTGAAGTCAGCTGGACTTTTGCCACAGGCTTTACTGTGGCCAATGTTTTGCTGCATGAGAACCATTTTGCTTGGTTCTGGGTAGCGTATGTCAGAAAATAACAGGGATCTTCACGGTGGGGATTTCGTGTGAGATTTTGGACTACACAAAATCTTTAGACCAAGTTTTCTTGGTCTAAAAGTGCTCAGGAAGACAGGATACTGATTGTTTAGAATAAACTTTAATATTCCCATATCAGCAGTGATATGCTGTTGACCTTTAGTTTCCTTTTGTTGTACAAATTGAAGCGAAGGGTTTAGATTTTCTCTGGAATTGCCTGTTTGTGAATATATGAAATAAAAAAAATACAGTGTTGGTTGAAGCTGAATTCAGCCTGGACTGAACAGCTCTATTTATCCAGAGATTGTGCCATTTCACCCATGAACTAGGGTTTATTATCTAAGGGATATAGATACTGATTTTCCCTGTTTTCCATTTAAATTCTGTATTCTGCATCTTGGCCAAGAGAAGATTTTGTGTGTTTGTTTTGTTTTGTTTTTCAGAAGCTGCTTAATGTCAGCCTCTAGTGTAAGGAAGGGAGAGGTGTATTTCATGAATGTTTTAAAGTATTGAGCATTGACAAGAGATAACACCATGTTTGGTCATAAAAATACTCTTTGTAAGGATCTTACAGATGCTATTGACTCCTTAAATATATGCCAGAACTGTTCATATGAAAAAGCCCAACTGAAACTGGACTAGCTGAGGTTAGTTAGCATAAACTGAACTTAGTAGTTGTGGGGTTTTTTTATTTTTGTTCCCTCACACCCCATGATTGTGGGACAAATTCATTTAGCAGCTGATGCTCTTGCACAGTTTTCCACTCACACAACTGCAGTCAGAAATACTATGAGAAGATTACTGTTAAGGTCAGAACAACAGTTAGGGAATTTATGTGCAAACAGAGTATTTTAGGTGAGTTGGGGGGAAAAAAACCCCACATTATCAAAGGATGTATACAATGGAAAGATGTATGTACACTGCATACAAGGAAAACTTGTTGAGTCTCTTTCTCTTATTGTAGTCTCTTATTTAAAGAGTTTTACAATTACAGGCTGATAATTTCTTCCCAAAATGCAAATTAAGTAGATCTGAGTCTGATCACAGTCTTGCTGTTTTGAAAAATCTTTTAATTTGGAACTCTCATCCTTTGCAAATAACTCACTGCAAACCACAAATTTGCACTGTAAATAACTTCAGTCTGCACACAAGGCCTTGTGCTTGTCCATCAGTCCTACTATCTTTTTTTTCTTTTTCACATTTAAAAAACAGGTCAGATTTAGTGTTTTTGAAAGGAGCAAGTGCTCAGAGCATCTTGTAATGACTGCCCGTGGACTGGAAGAGAGGGAAGAGAGTTGAAATGGAAAACGAATTAGATTCTTAAGCTGTGGAAGGGGGAACATTCCTGCGCAGAGAAGCGACTCTGGAGATAAGTTTTAATTTCCTGAGCTTCAGTCCCTGTATAGGAACACTGGAAGACTTCCTTCCTGATCACTGAGTCAAGCCAGGGGCTGTATTAGCAGTGTGTGTCTGTGTGTAATTGTGTGCTTGTGCGTGCATTTGCACAACTGCAGCATCAGTATGAGCACCTGTAGTGATGGGAGCCAACTTTTAACGTGTTCAAAGTCTGGCATGTTGTAGCAGACCTATTTAGATTTCTCTAAAGGATCTCTTTAATGCTTTGTCTCCACTTGAAAAACAAAGCCCAGGTGAAACCAAAAATGAGAAAAGCACCCTCCCCAACCACTTGTGTTGCCTTTTTAAGAGGATCTGAGTTGTGGGGCAGATTCAGGAATGGCCAAGTCGCTGAGGAAGATGCGTTGTAGATTCGCAATGCACGTGTCTCCTGTATGTGCAGTGTTGCCAGAACTCTCTCTGTCTTATTGAAGTCTCAGTGGTCCATGATTACTCAGGGAAAACCAGGAAGCTCACTTTGAGTGATATCCTGGCAAGCATTTGGGTAAAAAACATTAGGAGACCTTTTCTGAGACATTTGTTTGTTTACAAAAGGCACGAAGCATATCCAGAAGTGTGTAAGTCACCCCAAATTCTGCATTTGCAGAATTATGTTTAGAGCCTTGGACTGTTTCATTTTAGCAATTCTAGTTTCTAGTAAAACTGTGTCATTTTGCTGTTTCCAGGATTTTGTTTGTTTTATTTGTTTTTATAAGTGAATCCCAGTTGTTCTCCTATAAGTAATACTGTGCTAAAGTGAGCCATGGTAGAACTTGCTTTGTGAAGCAAAGATTTACTTGAATTCCAGGCCATTGCCTGGATATCCCCAACTGAAATAAAGTTGCATACATCCCTCACTGCAGTTTGTGCAACAGTATCTGAATTAATGGTATCACTGAGATGTTTTACACTTATCAGTTAACCCCCTGGAATGTCAGATTAAGTTGCTATGAGCTTTTAGTGTAATAGGTTTTAATACCACTTGTCAATAGCTCTTTCTTACAGTTATTTTTTAAAACAACCGTTCATAATTAAGACTTTGCCCCAGAGCATTTATTTTGATTTGCAGTGAGAGCATTTGTATCGGATTATATGATTTTACAAAGCACTGAATTCAAATGTATTGATGGTACAGAAAGTCAGAAAATGACTCTGAATTATTTTTAAATCGTACAAGTGTATTTACTGTAAAAGTGAAACTTTATAGACTGTGTAGTTGTTTAACTTTTTCTATAGAACTGCTTTGGAAAAAGGGTAAAAAAGCCATAAACTTAAAGAGATTCTGATGGTGCTAGAGTGTTGCCAAGCAAACCATTAAAGATAAGTCAAACTGTAATTCTATAGGAATGCTATGAAATACTTCTGCATATGGACTGTAGTTGTTTTTGGGCTCCTGAAAGTGCTTGTGTGTAAAGTCAGCTGTGGAAATGGCTGGCTAGCTAAAAACTATGATTCCTGCAGCTTGACTGTTGTGGGGAGAGGGTTTTGGTTTTTTTCTGTGAAAACTGTTGTAAAGTGGAACATCTGAAAAATATGTTCCATGCAAAATGGATCTTCACACACATTTATTTTGACATTTAGGTTTGACTTGAGAGAGAGAGAAGATTCTGAAATAGCCATTCACAGATGGCTTGTGAGGGTTTTACTTTTTTATACGCTTCTCTGTGTTTTTGGTTTGGGGTGGATTTTTCTGCGAGTGTTTGCGGACTTGTCAATCCCCCTCTTCCCCCAGATCACATGTTTAATTTTTTGTGACTTGAATTTTTGTCCTTTTCCCCAAAAGCCGATGTTAAAAAAACAAAAAGAAGAAAGGAAAAGGGAAAAAAAAACCCTCCCACCCCAACCTCAAAACAAGAATAAACCATCCCAAACCAACAAAAAAAACCCCAAGATCTCAAACCCCTGACCAAACCCCAATCACCACCCCAAAGTATAACTTTGTATGATAAAAGTTCTGTCATCAGTGAGGAAAAATTTATGCATTTTGTGGAGTTTGATAATACAGCAGAAAATTTTTCAGGAAGCAGAAAACTCTCCCATCTTTAGCACTTCAGCAGTAAGTGTGGGGAATCCAGAGGGCCCTGTACACTGAGCTGGAGGAGTGTGGCAGGACAAAACCTGGTGCTTGCCAGCTGGATGTGTGAAATGCAGATGGCCACCCTTCCACAGGGCTGGGCTCGACCTCTGTACCCTTTATTGATGGGAATATCCTCTCCAGGTGGGAGTCAGGAGGGCATTGTTAGAGCCTGTCTGCTTTCTTTTGAAAGTACTGAGTGAAAGCTGGTGCTGATAAATGGTGGTTGTGAAACATGCCTGAGAAGCAGGTCCATCTGTGTGAGAGGAATAGAGGCTCTTAAGTGGGCACTGGTATTCTGTTCTTTGTGAAATGCCAGTGTGAAATATCCTGGCAGTCCAACTTTGATCATGAAATGAATATTCAGTGTATTCAGTTATATTTTGTTAAGGAAACCATATGTTAAGCTTCCACTGAATGCCACCACTGATACATCTCTTGTTTGTTTTGTTTCTAATCCCAGAAGAAGTTAGCTGTGTACAACAAGATGCAGGAGTCTCTGGAAGTGACGCTTCCCAGCAAGCACGAGGAGGATGAGAAAGACCAGCCTGCCGAGATGGAGTACCTGAACTCCCGCTGTGTCCTGTTCACTTACTTCCAGGGAGACATTGGTTCAGTGGTGGATGAACATTTCTCAAGAGCTTTGAGCCAAGCCAGTAGCTTCAATTCAGAGACTGCCATTTCCAAGAGCAAGGCAGGGCTGAATCCTCTGTGGAGAGGTAAGAGGGGCAGTAACTCGCTCTCTGTGGCATGGCTTACTCAGGCTGTGTTGCAGTAGCACACATTGCATTGCAGCTGATATTCTGCTTCTCTGTGGAGGTGGAAAAATCCCCCTCAAATCTCCAAGAACCGAGGAGCTTCTTGGGTTGAGTGGTCTGAGGTGTTAAAGGGGGAGAGAGGAGCCAAAGGCATGGAAGGAGGTGTCTCCTGCTCCTGCCATATCCTGTCTCTGCCAGGGCCTGGATGGGAGGGGGCAGAGCGCACGTGGCTTCACAAATGTCTGCTGCAAGGTTGGAGGATTTTTTTCTTAGCTCCAAGTGTGAAACTTGGCCTCTGAGGCAAGAGCAAAGCTGTTTGGGGTGCTGGCCTTGGATGTGAAGGAAACCTATGCAGCCTTCTCGAGTGACTTTGCCAGGTGATTAGGATTTGTCATCTTTCCAGGTGGGGAGGAGCCAGCACAGGATGGAATAGGCTGGGGGGCAAGCCCTGGCTCCTGTGGCTGCAGCCACGTGGTGTTTTCCATTGCACCCTTCTCGTGGGAGAGGTACAGATGATGTTATGGCTTTGCTGGGTGTAAAATGGTGATGACATTACTCTGCCTCCAAGCAGGGAGCAGAAACGTGGCAGGTTCTGCGAGGCATTTACTCGCTGTCATAACACTTACCTCTTATTATGCACATAAATGCTTATATACATTATATGTGTTAGTGTGCCAAAGAGCAGATCTTGCCAGAGACACTAGGTAGCCCTTACAGATGAGATTTCCAAATTGGTGACAGGAAAAATCATGCCAGTAAGATGCTGTTTCCCTTTTTTTGTATGCGGGAGTCTGAGTATTTTTTTTCAGATCCCCCCAGCTTCATTATTTCTGATCACAGCCTTATATGAACTGGCAGAGGGGTGCAAACTAAGCATGGTGAGCAATGGCCTTACACGTGGTTGATGAGAGAGATTCTGGTGGGATCTGAGCAGGAGCAGTGGTGTTCCTAGTCAGCGACGTGGAGGTGAGACTGCACTGATGAAAGCCACTGATACTAAAGAGAGATGGGATTTTTGGAAACAACTGTGAAGAGAAAAATAGTGCAGGAGGACTTGCTTTCCAGAAGGATGATGACAAATCTGAGGAAGTTTAAGCAAAGGTCAGCACAAGTGGCTGGGGAGCTAGAGGAATTTATGGCTTGAGCCGGGACCATTAATGTTAATGGGAAATTTTCCGTTGACTCGACTGAGAGCAGGATTGAACCTATGCTTACTAAAAAGGAGACTGGAGCGTTTATAAATGGCCCAGACAGGCTATAAATGTTTTAGCAATAGGATCAAGGCAGTCCCCAGAGACCCCATGCCCACAGCAAGCCCTCTTCAGTGAGCCTGGGGACATTCCGTGGGTGGGGTTGTGCGTCTTCCCTTTGGCCTCAGACATACCTTGTTGTTTGTCCCTGTCTCCCCCTGTGGTTTCACAACCATCCCCAGAGGACTCTTCAGGGGACATGAGGGGCCTGGTGTGAGGGTTTCCCCAGCCATACTGCCTCCTAACCCCATGTGCCCCATGCCCTCCGTGGGGAATGGAGGCCTTCATGTCCTGAACATCTTCCGGGAATAAAGTAAGGAGATACGCCCTGTGCCATCCCTGCACCTGCTGAAGGGGCATGAAAATCCCTGGGGAGAATGCTGGGTGCTGAGAGCTGAGGGAATTTGCTGCTCCAGAGAAGAGAGCTTTAGCAGGCCCAAATAGGTTTCTGAAATATTCCTGCTTGAAGAGCATGGGGAAGGAGCTGCGCTGACAGCTTGGTCGTCTGGTTTATGCACAGTAACAAAGATGCTCAGTTACAACAAACTGTATCCCATTACCTAAAGAAGTTAAAAGTATCATTAGCTTGAAGTTCTTCCATAAATAACCTTCACGGGTAGTCAGAATTGCTGTCAGTTCCTTACTCGGAGATAAATTAGAAAGAAAAATGCTTTTGCAATCACTGTTTTGGGAGGTACAGGTTTCAGTGGAAAATGTGTGAGCATGAACTGGCTCCCCAGCTCACTGCATTTTCTCCGTTCTCTGAAAGGAGGGATTAGCAACAGTTTTTAACTTTTTTGTCTTTTTGTGCTTGTTTTCTTTTTTTTTAAGGTGTTCTGATGAGAGCACAAACTCTGATTTTATCATTAAGGTGATATTTCAGGGGTTTTTTTTGTTTGTTTTGAGGAGGGATTTTGGTCACGTGTAAAAAGTAGAATCTGCTTTTCTGAAACAGGTTGAACAGGTTTCTGATGAAAAGAGCAAGTTTTCATCATTTGTGTATTGAAACTACTGATCAGTTTAGGCTAAAATTAATTTCAAAACTGATTTTTTTACAAAATACAATTCCCTATGACAGGCTCGAGCAACACGAATATTTAATTTTAGGTATAGCTGCCTGAAATCTTTTGCAGATGTTAATGATACCTTGACACTAATGTTACCTTAATGGTATTTTTATAAACATGTTTTTCCATTCTGAAAGCATTGGGTTGTTTTTCTCTTTTGTCTTTTCTTGCCTTAAGTGAGACCTGATGATGTTCTACAGAAAGCTCTATATGTTGTCTCCTTTCCAGTGTGGGCACTTCTGCCATGTTTTCATTGTGTGTTGTGAGCATTTGGGTTGGCCACCATGAGCATTTGGGTTGGCCACCATGAGCATTTGCATCAGCCACAACTTTGTGGTCCCTGGGATGTTGCCTTGTCCCTGCCTCCCTGTACTTAGGGTAGGAAATTGTGGTATCTGTATTACCTTTCTTGGCAGACAGTTTCTGTTAAATGCCTCCAGAAAGGCCGTGGAATCACAGAGATTTTTTTATTTTTATTTTTTTTCCTTGCCCGAGGACAGTGTGGAAAAGGCTGTTTCACCATGTTCCACACAGGCCAGGTGTCCCTGAGCACTCGGGGTGGGTGAAATTTTCCTGCCCGTTTGTGTAACCTGGATGGAGCCTGCATCTCCAGTGACAGGACAGACCTTTCCCAGTGAGGGTGGCCCCTGGGTGATGTCAGTGGTTTGTGACAGGGTTTGACAGCAGCGATGGCTTTGTGCAACCTGCACAGGTTTGAAAAATGGAGATGACCAAACATGTTTGCTGTGGCCTAGACCTCCTGCATGACTGGCAAAGCCAAGCTGTTACACAATCTGGGATGAATTCTTGTTGGCAAATTCGGTGGTTTGAAGTGCTTTCTCCTGTTATTAAAGCTGTCCTGCAGATACTTTGTGGTTTTCTGTGCTTTTTTGAAGTGCAGTGCTTTGGATTTAGGGCTTTTCCATGCAGATAACAGCCAGATAGTTTTCAAAAACTCGATTACAGAGGTTGATTTTCCAGAATACTGGCAGAGCATTGCTTCTCTGTTAAGTAGTGTGGAGAGCAACAGACTGGACATGAAGTTTGCTTTTTTTTTTTTTTGTGTCAGCCCTGCTGGCAGCAGCACAAACCATACACACTCTCCATCTCAGTGTAATCCCTTTTTACAAGGAATGGTTTACAAACAAGGAACAGTACCAATTTTGGAGGGGTGCTGAGGCTTCTGTAATATGCTTGAAGCTCTCTCCAGTCTTCAAGCACGAACTGAAATAGAAATACGTTGCCAAAAACAACCCAACCTTTTGGAAAAACCCATGTTGGGTTTCCAGTTTTCCAGATAAGCTTGCAGCTCTGAAGCATTTTGGCACAAAGCATCCCCTCTGTTTGTCCATGGTTTTTCCAATATCGGAAGTTAATCAGACTCAATAAACTGTCTAACTCAAAGTCAACTTGGTGTGTGGAAAAATTTCTATTGTTTGAATGGATTTTAAAACAGAGACATGAGTGTCCTAGGGATGCAGTCAGAAAACACTTTCAAGTTTTTCGTTTCCAGAATATTTTTGTATAGACAAAGTTCAGAGGCAGGGGTATTTGAAGAAATCTGTTCATTCTCAATGGTGTCTTCACCCAAGTCTCATTCCAGCTGCTTATTAAACAAAGCAAAACAAAAGGTGATTTAAATAATAAAAAAGTACTTTTACAAAAGTTATGAGGAACAGAGGATTCCTCGCCTCATCAAATATTAAACTTCCCTGGCTTTATTTCTCCATAGGCTATTTTTATGACTATTCTTTCATCAGAGGTGAAGTTCTGTGTTTTTATGTTTCCATCTTTGACCAAAAAAAAAATCCTATTGGAGCTGAGACATATTGCATGAAGCAGTACTTTCTAGCATGAGCTGGCAAGAGGATTGTGAGAATGGAGATGCCAAGACTTTCCTACACATCAAAAAACACTAACTGCTCCTTCAAAAGAGGAATTTTTAGAATGTGATTTCATAATGTAGAGGTATTGGAATCCATTTAAGTATAAGCTGAGCCCTAGCTGTAAGAAGCAGCAAGTCTTTTATTTCTGACAAAAACCTCTTTGAGCTACATAGATGGTTCTGCTCTTATGCTCCTGTTGGGTAGAGGGCATCGTGATATATTCTGTGAGGGACTAATGTAAGATGTGTTAGATATGACTTTTATCCCATCAAAGTGTGCAGTCAGTTTGAGAAGATCAGGTATTCTTTTAGCCAAATGTTTTCTGTTCTGCAGTGTGTGCTGGTTCTCTCTCTTCAGAAGCATTTGCAACCACAACAGCTGTCTCTGTAAATGATCTGCTCTGCTCTGGGCAGGAGTTAGCCTCTCCTCACAATTCCTGTACGAGGATCCTGAGGGATCTCTGATTCTATGGCCTGAAGAAGAAAAATCTTCCTGGAGGGGATCCTATATATGTGAAAACCTGATGGGAGGGAATGAAGATGGGGGAGCTAGGCTCCCTTCAGCAATGCTTGCTGACAGGACAAGAGGCAATAGGCACAGATTAGAAAACAGGAAATTCCATCTGAATACAAGAAAACTTTTTGTTTTGTTGGGGTTTTTTTGGCTGGTTGTTGTTTAGGGAGGGTTTTCTTGAGAGGCTGTGGAGTTTGGATCTCACTCAAGATCTGACTGGACACAGTCCTGGACAGCCTGCTCTGGGTCACTCCACCTGAGCAGGGGAATTGGACTAGACAATCCTCCGACTTAAAATTTCTCGTGATTCTGTAGTTACGGAGGAAGCTTAAGCTCAGCGTTACAAACTTCAGGGAGTAGCGAATCATTGTGGGGTTTTTGTCACGAAACGTGTCCTTCAGCTTCAGTCATGCTTCCCTTCTTTCCTTCCTCCCAGAAAGCTCAACAATTTCAAGCCAAAGGAGCGGTTTCCCAACCTCGTTTTGGACCAGCTCTTACCAGCCTCCTCCTCCACCCTGCTTGAGCGGAGTACACCCCGATTTCCCCGTGACTGCACCAGGCACCTTCCCAGCGCCAGACCCCAGCAGCTGGCCAGGACACGGCCTTCACCAGACTGCTCCTCCTCCTCCCCCCGCCGCCTCCGAGTCCTGGCACTACCCTTTAGCGTCTCAGGTGAGCCCTTCCTACGCACACATGCACGACGTGTACGTGCACCGCCACCACCCCCACGTGCACCACCACCCCGGCCCCGGCCCGCACCGCGACCCTCGCTACCACGGCTCCCTGCTGGTGCCGTCGGTGCGCGCCGCCAGGATCGCCGCTCCCCAGTGCGACGGGACAAAGGCAGAGCCCGCTGCCGTCACCAGCGCTACCTCAGCTTGGGCCGGAGCCTTCCACGGAACCGTGGACATTGTGCCAAGTTTTGGGTTTGATACAGGTAAGATGGTTTTTTTTTTTTTTTTTTTGTTTGTTTTTATTTTTTTGCTCTGTGGCTTTGTTATAAATGATTTCAGGCTAAGTCAGGCGAAATAGCTTTCAATCAAAGTTTTATTATGTGTTCGTGATAAAACACAAGCAAGCAAACAGCACTGAGTGATCAGGCCAAGCTGGGTGCGTGGGGAGTCCCCGCTCCAACCAACACGCACACCAAATGCAATTCCAGCTAGGTTTTTATGGATCTTATTTTGGCTGACTTGACATGTTCCATTGCGCCTGTGCAGGTTCCATTCTCGCTGACATGCCAGATCTTTTTTGGGTCTTCATCAGGTGGTCTTTGCTGACACATCAGGCCTTGGGCCTCTGCCTGGTGGTCTTTGCTGACTGATCCCTCCTTGTCTTCACTGGTTCCTTTTTTTTCCACACATACACACCTTAAGCAAGCATTTTCTAATATTCTAGTTTCCTTAAGCTTCTATTTTCACCAACAGCTCTAACCACAAAGTCTCTAAATTCTACTACGTCAACTAAAACTTCCAACTCTCTTGCCATGCCTCACTTGGCTCCTCAAGTCTTACACAATATTGCAGAAATTTTTGCAACCAACATAATTTCTTTTATTCTCTTATCCCATTTGACACGAATCACATATATATATATTACAGCTTGTATTTAGCAGAGATGTGAACTCCCTGCAGCTGAAGTAGGGCTGGTTCTCAGAGCTGTGTCCAAATGTGTTTCCAGCGGGGAATCCTTCCTCTAATTGCTGTCAGGGCAGGTGAGCTGTGGAACATCCAGCTCTCACTGCCTTTTGCTGAGAGACCTTTGTCTGCCTTAGTCCCATTCAAGCCAGATGAGTTGTGACATGATCTGCACTTTTTGTTTGTTTGTTTTTGTTTAAATCTTGCGGGAACATATTAGTTATGCTTCCATGGGGGAGTTCTCAGCTTGTTCAGCTAGTTCCTATGTAGGTTCACCAACATACAGCTCCAATGACCTAATAGCTGGCAGTACACCTGGAGGTGGAGCAGCTCAGCATTTCCTTCCTGTGCAGTGCCCAGGTGTCACATGCAGAGTAGAGGTGGTGATTGAGCTGTGCTCACCATCAAATTAAATATCTTTCTATATGGTCTAGGCAGAGGTGTGTGAATTAAATTCATTTTACTGCAGGGTCTGTGGTATGAACTGCAGACCATGAACTCCATCTGTGTCTGTGAGCTTTGAGTGGCAGGCTCTTGTCTCAGGATCAAGAGCAGCCTGGCAGCCCTCAGTGTCTGAAGTTTTCTGCAGTTAGGGGATGGGTGACTGACAGTTCTCAGTGCATCCATCCTGGAGCTCATAGGCCCCATTGAGGGCTCCTTATTCTGTTTGGTATTTATCTCACCAGCAGCAATCCTCACAGATTAGTGCTTCCTAAAGACAGCAGGCTATCTGATTAAGGAAACACTAGGTTTGTATCTTTGTTTCCTTTTCCCTGAAGTATCTATTTGTCTCCCTTTTTGATAGCTCTCTCTGACTGGTTCAGTGTGTGAGAAGCACTTCTTTGACTTGATTAGAGAGCAGGGGAACAAAGAAGGGGGGGGGGAAGCTCTTTCTTAAAGATGAAATACTATGAACATAATACAAACTCTCTCTCTTCCCTTTAAAGCAACTGGGAACCAGTAATCTCTTCTAAATACTATGCCACTTGCAGTCTTGATGTCAATAAAATTAAGAAAATGCTTATTAGGATTCTTAACACTGGACAATTTATATAAGAATAACATTTCTAGCTATACCAGCATACAAGAATAATCATATTTTATGCTTTTGGGTGCAGAATGATAGTTTAACCAGACTGGAATCTTGAGTTTTTCCTTTGTGACAAATTCCGTGGGGGGAGGGAGCTGCCTTCTCTGGAGCACGAGCAGACTGTCACTGCCACTGGTATAAGGGACAGTTCCCCCTGGACAGCCCCAGCTGTCCACCTGCAGAGCTCTGGTATTTGTGGCTTAATCCTCACACTGTAGGCTGCAAAAAAACCTTTTGGGGATGGAACTGAGAACTGCATAAGGAATTGTAAGTCAGGAGAAACCACTACCTCGCTTAGGTACAAGTCCAGCCCAAACCCTAAGTTGTTTTTCTCTTTAAGGATCAAGCACCTCAAAAAGGACTCTGGGTCCTAGCACTGCCGTGGAGAACAAGCACAGCTTTGGCTTGGTGCTGCCTGCTCCTTGTGGAAATTCCTGCGGAGGGATACAGTTGGGTGCTACTTTTGTCAGGATCCTGATTTGGGAGGGCCTTGCATGAATTTTGGTTCCTCAGCATGGGAGGCAGTGGCAAAGATCTGAACTATTAACTTCTGCCCCATCCTCGATGTGTGGGTTTTAGTCCCTGAGCTCCTGTGGGGAAGAGGAAAGAGGAGAAATGTGTGGCTGGTTTGAAGAAACAGAGAATCTCAGCAGACCAACATCTCACTTGTTTGAGACTGAAACACAACACAACACTGAAACACAACAGCAAAACCCTGTTAGGCAGCCCCAGCTCTGGAAATAAGGGTGCAAGTAGAGAAACACAGCAGGCAGGGGAAACCTGTGACATTACAGTTATTTCCTCTCTTCCCCTGCACACTCATCTCTCCTGTGCTTTCCAAGCAGAAGCTTGCTGGGAAGGGCAGGAAAGCCAAGCTCCTTTTTCAGCCTTGCCTGCAGCTCATGCAGTTGAGACAGATGCTATATTTACAGGCACTTGAGGCCTGGAGAGAAGAGGGAGCTTAATTGTCTCTGTGTCACCCCAGGGAACGGGTGGGGAGAGAAGGGGGCTGCTCGAGTACCACATGGAGTCACATCCAGCACTTGCTTCATCTGCATGTCAGGGAAAATGGATTATACTGGATAAATCTCCACATCACACAGCATTTCATTACATTTCACTCTAAGGTGAAGCAGCTGTCTCAGCAGAGAGGCTGCAAACTCAAGGGCCTGGAAAGAGTGAACTGGCTTTTAGTGACATAAAGTGGTTTCTCCAGAGTCAGGTAATGCCATAGTGGCAAGAATATGTCAGTTCTGAAAGTGTTTGCTCATATATCCCTGGAGAAAATAACCTATGGAGCTGTTAATATATCAAATTCCATGAGTTTCAGGTGATTTATGTTAAAAAAGTTCATTTGGTTTATACCTAGATATTGCTCTTTTGGAATGCTTTAGATACAAACTGTTTCTTCCCCCACTTACCATGGGTCACATTTCTTGTGCTACTGTCACACGTGATTATAGTAACATTTGAAAAATTCCTCATGCTGAATTATGTGGAATGATAGTGTTGGGATCAGGGCAGGCTGGCTGTAATCTTACCCCCTTCCAGCTACGTTGTTGCATCTCGGCCCTGCCGAGCCAAATAATCGATCTCATGAATGGATGATGCTGAATCACTTCAGAGGTTAAGAGGAGGTTCCCACTGCATGCACGGTGTAGTTTGGGAATTTATGTTTCAGAACACGTCGTGTGGGACGTCAGCACAGCTCCCTTCACAGAGCTGGCAAACTATTGATCTGCCTTGCACATCTGTTTGAACTTACATGGTCCTGTTTTAGGGGATGAAGAGGGATTTAGCTACCTGATTGGCGTTAAATGTGGCTTAATCCTCACACTGTAGACTGCAAATTAACCCTTTTAGAAGCTTCTGTATCAGTACAAGTGGGATTAAAGAAAATGCTGGTCTGCATAAAGAGATATTAAAACCTGTTAAGTTTGTGTCTGCTGGTGTGCAGCATCTTTCCAAAGGGCACAAGCTACAATGCTCAGTAGAAAAGTGCATTTTGTGTCAAGCATTGATATGAACACATTGGAATAAGCACAGATTGTTTGGAGTTTAGGTCTCAGTTCCTTGCCCTGCTGATGTCAGGCAAGCGAGGTTGGGCTGTCAGCAGTGCTCAGGACTGCAGCTGTAATCCAGTGCCACCACTAAAGCCTCCTGCTCATGTTGGGGGTACACAAGCCATGTCCAGCACTTGAGATCAAGGCTTGAGGAAGGGAATTTCTGTCTTGCAGTGTTGCTGGTGGTTATAGCCATCAGTGCTTCCCTCAGGAGCAGGGTGGGAGGTTGTCCTGCACTCCAGGCCCTTCAGGTGAGCAGTGGGATCCAGCTGTGCTGGCAGCCCCTGGGGAAGGGAGCAGAGCAACTTGCCTGGCTGCTGCAGAGCCTTGGAGGATATCCTGTCCTGCTGTCAGACAGATGTGCTGGAGGAGGCTTCCTGCAGCCCCAGCACACTAAAAGCAAAGCAGGACTTTGGCATGAGTGACGTCTGTAAGTCTGTTAAAATTGAGATGCACATTCTTTATCCTGTAAAGTTGTGCACACTGAGGTGAATAACTTCAAATTTAGGTGAATTTAGTCCTGACTTACTATGGAAAGTCCCCTTTTGGAAATGCCCGTACAGCAGTATGATACATTGAATTTGGAACTTGAGGGGCCAATCCGATCCCTTCTGTACATTTGTCTCTGTTCACACACATCCCACAAGCTTGTCACAACTCATTAAATTTGCTTAGATGTTCCCACAGAACCTGCATAATGTTTGTGTGGCAATTAGCTCTAATGCTGGTGTCCTAGGGAAGGGGAGTTGTGCTGGAGTGGCAGTGCTGGCTCATGCAGTGCAAGTGAGGATGTCCTTGCTAAGAGGAAAGCCCTGCAGCACTCCCACTGTAAGTGGAAGCTCTGGGTGAGTAGCAGGGCTGCCCTTGCTTTCTGTATTAGGACTGCAGATGGCCTTGCCTTGAAGGAGATAGGAATTTAATGAGGAAAAGGCATGGAAAGTGTTCTGCATTCAGTTCTGTAAATAAGGCAACATTGTTTTTTTGCATTGTTTTCTCTGGCTGTTTAGAGTCCATAGCCATGCCTTAAACCTCCTTGTTACAGTTATTTGTGTCTTGCACAAGCCACCTGCCTCGGAAGGTGCCTGTTCAGCTGGTTATTCCCCTTCTGCCACTTGCTGCCGTCAGGTGGAAGATCTCTTAAACACATGTGTGTGTAATTTTTTTAAGCTGCAAGGAACCATATAACCTGTTTCTCTTCTGGGCTTCCATTGCCTCTGGTGCTCCACTGGTGAACTTAAATGACTTCTTTATGCTCTGAAAGGTTTCTACTGTCTGACTCCCCCTTTTCTTTTTTTTTTTTTTTTTTGGGATCATCTTTGTTTAAAATAATTGTAAGCAGCAGGGGAAAAATAGCCCCAAATTGTCATCACTAACTTTGAGGGAGCTTTGAAAGCCACTAACATCAGTTCATTATGACTGTCTATGTACGATGCTGCCAGGGAAACAAATAGCTCTTAAGCAACAAGGAGACATCTTCATTGAATAAAGAGCCTCCGGACATGTTTTTATAGGCATGCTCTAGCTGAGGGATATCCCGGTTTTTCCAATCTGAAGAAATAGGTACAAGTGCATGTGAAATGGAGCAGAAAGCACTAAACAAGGTTTGGTGCACCACACCCATGGGCTCTGCTTTCCGTGTCTCTCCATTGCTGGACACTCAAGTGTTTGTGCCCTGCTTGGGAATCCTCACATGGATAGAGCTGTATGCTCTTGTCTTTTATGTGAGTGCTTTTAGGTCAGCTCTCAAGTGGTGATCATCATTTTACTGTTTGTACTCTCGAAGCCAGGAGGCAGCTGTCAGATCTGAACCCTCTATGCCTGTTAGGCTGTCTGAAAACTTTTGGGTCTTCTTTCGTGTTTCACTGTGTGACTGGGTATGGAAATGAGATCCATGCCTAGCACATGGATCTGTCGATTTTCACAGGTTAAATATCAAATGAACATGAGTTTCAGTGGTTTCGAGAACACTGAAGTCTGGAGCTGCTATATTTACATTGATGGTGAAATCAACCCTACATTCTTAGCAAGTCAGGTGCCTTGGTACACTCTGCAGCAGGGCAATGTGTAGGATGGCACAGAAGAGCTTGGCTCTCTGTATTGTGAATGATGATTTATAGTGAGAAATGTACCTTCATGTCATGGAATGTGATTTATTTGCCTCAAAACATCAAAGGGCAGGTTTTAAATCATTGATACTTGAGTGGGTTACTGCCTCTGAAAATACGTGCCTGCATCTCTTCTCCTTTACTTTCCCTATAAAAGGGTGGGAATGTATCTTCTTTGGGAAAGTTAATCTGCACCTCCCCTTCTGTTGTCTGGGTTTGAGGTTTACGCTCTGTTAGGTGTGAATCTAGAGGAGATTGAATCCCTCTGGAGCAGAGAAATCCCAGATTACAACACAGGTTCCAAGTCCATGATGCTAAAGCCACAACACAGCACCACATTTATTAGATAGTCCTCACTTTTTACAAAGGAAAATGTTAGAGGAACTCATAACAAATGCAAGCTGAAAACCATTAATTTTTCCCATGTGGCAGCACTAGCCATTCTTGGCTGAAAACCTTACACTCTGTAGGTGAAATTATTTGGGGTTTTTTGCATGCTGCGGGAATATTTTCCCTATCTCTTCTTTAAGGTGAAAATGCCAAAGAAATGGTGAAATCCTAAAGTGTCTCAGGCCTTTTCTAGAGGAGATGGTGTCTGTGGCTGGCCCCTGCCAGGACATTTGCTCTGCTGCGTACTGGATAATTGATGCAGACCTTTCTGGAGGGTTTTTTTCACTCCATGCCATGCTCTGCATTGGCTCAAACCAAAGAAGTGCATACAGGAATTTTATCACCATTTCTGAACTGCCTGAGCCAGAATCAAACTTCAGTGTGGTTTAATCTTACCTCTCTTAAAATGAAAGGTTTGGAGCAGTAATGCTGTTGCTAACAAGTCCTTTAAACTGTTAAATTGTGGGGTTTTTTCCTATTTTCATTTTTCTGTTTTTTTTTAAATCAAAACTTTTAATCAAAGCTTTCTTTTAGCAACTTCAGATGCTCAGGGAGGGGGGGAATTAAAAAAATCATCAAATTTATTAATTTAATTAACATTTACTAATATTAATTTTTTTTTTTCTCTTCCAAAATGTAGGTCTACAGCATCAGGACAAGAGCAAGGAAACTGCTTGGTTCTGAAGTGCAGAGCAATCAAGACCAGCAAGAGCTGGAGTCGGCGGAGCTGGGCGGGTGATACAGCAGTGGCTGATTCCTTCTGCGTGGAGCAAAGGACACACATGAGGATGAAGAGCCAACTCTTCTGGTTTTGCTGTTGAGCCTTTTATTTGTAAGGCCCTTTATAGGTCCCACAGTGTTGGAAAAAACCCCAGAAACCTAACTTTTCTTTCTTTCCTCATCTGAGCCTGCTGCAGCTGGGCGACCCTAACTCCTTTCTGCTCCTTTAACAGTGTTTCGTTTTGTTCAGCTTGATATTTTTATGAACAGTCTCAATAGTCAGGAAAGAGACTCTCCCTTGACTACAGTGCGCCTTCTTTCAGGAATACAGTATTTTGTAGCTCTTTGTGCATCTATTTTTGTAGAAATACAGAAAGTTTGGGTAAGGATTGATGGGCTATTTTAGGATGACATATTTTTTTAAAAAAAAATTGTAAAATTGTTAAGTTCTGTTTAAAGAACTTGCTCTCAGAGAAGCACTGGCAAAAATGTATAAAATGCTATTTTTAGATGTCTGTGATGTGTTTGTGCATTTTGGGTTTTTTTGTTTGTTACCTCAAATGTCTATCTTTCCTTTCATTTTAAAGAGCTAAATTCCTTTGTTTCCACACTACTAGATTCTGATGTTTTTGTCCTTTTGTTCTAGCTTAAGCAAGTATAATTCGCACCTGAAGTTTCAGCCAAATATTTTTAGATTGTAGTAAAAGTGGTTTTGTTTTTCTTGCTTCTAAAGGTGGTTTTGTAATGTGCTGATTGTCAGAAGCTTGCAAACACCTTTAGCATAGGGCAAAGCTTGAGGTTACAGGAACTACATTTCCAACCCCATCCATTCTTTCAAAATGGACCAAATACTCCTAAATCAGACATGAATATGGGCCTCATCTATGTTCCACTGAAGCTGGAAGGTCCCTGTGTGTTATGTTGCAGACCCTCATAGTACTCATAAATATCAGCCACAATCTTACAGGCAGGACTTTCAGCTAAGCCAGCTTTCAAGGTGGCAACTTCTAACATCAGTATTCAGGGAAAATGAAAAAAATAAAATCCAGGTTTATAAAAATGTGTGGCTTGTGGAAACAAAAGGTTTTCAACTAGCCTAGTCCATGTGCTGAGCAGCTCAAGGAAAGCACTACAATTCTCAACTCCTGTTGACTTTGGGATGTGTTTGCCTGACCTCAGCTGTGCTGTGGGGCTTGCAGAACCTCAGCTGCAGCTCTGCAGTTCTGTAGTTCTGTAACTAGCTGCATGTGCTGAGTGTGCCCACACCAGGTCTTGGTGGCCGCCAGGGCCAGGGCCTGGCCTTGGAAAAGCACCATGGCCCCATGGAACCCCAAACTTTTGCTTGGGAAAGCTCCCTGGCCTGGGCCTTGGGTCTGACGTGCATAGTAAAGGCTTTAGTTGGAGCTGAGGTGATCAAATCCTGAGTAAAGGCTGCGAGGTCGCCCCAGG
Source organism: Erpornis zantholeuca (assembly GCA_013400515.1). NCBI lineage: Eukaryota > Metazoa > Chordata > Aves > Passeriformes > Timaliidae > Erpornis > Erpornis zantholeuca. Next base: position 156,063 of record VZTN01027573.1, on the reverse strand, counting down.
CAGGGGCTGGGTCAGTCTCTGTGCCCAGCCCTTGGGGACTCCAGGTGTCATCATGTGCTTAGATGGGCCTGAGGGGAGCCCAGGATCAGGACCTGGGTTGCTGGATCCTGGCTGTTCCTTGGAGATACTGCCTTCCTGCTCTGTGCACCCAGGGTCCCTCTGTAATGTTTCCCGAGGCTCTTAAAAGTGTTATATTTCTGTCACCACTGCTCTCAGACATCCCTGTTTGAAAGACACACCGGGCTGAGTGGAAAAACCAAGATATAGACACATGGCTGAGATAAGAAAGAGTTTAATTTTAAGGCACTGAGTGTTGTAAATGCAGTTTTGTCAGGTGGAGACCACATGGATCTGTGTGTGAAAGGGGAAGGGGGGTGCTGGGAAGTGCATGCCACTCTGAGGTTCAGGGCTCCCTCCCTGCACTGCTGCTTCCCTCCAGGCTTTTTGAACTTGATCTTATGAGGTGTTGAGCGTTCTCCTTTGTCAAGGGACAGAGCTTGACATGCTGGCACTGGAGGCATTAGGATTATATCACAATTTGGCAAGACCCTTAAATATCTACCTTGCTGATTTGAAGTTTGAGACAGTGTTTAAATGCTGAATGGACTATGCTTAAATATTGCCTTGAAATACTAAGGTTTTAGTCTCTGTGTTGGGATGATGAATTAAATGTGGTGAGGTTTTTTTTCCTCATCTTTGTAGTCCGTCAGTATTTCTTTCTCTCAATAAATTTTACTCTCATGACAGTTCTATATATTATTGCTGCCTTGGTGGAGCTAGCTCCTCAATTTGTCAATAAATTCATAATGAAGTGGGGAAACTGTGTGAGAGGGAATGGAGTACCAGCTGTCACAGTTCACTTTCTTATCAGGACAGTACAGTTCAGGAAATATCTCAAGAAAAAGAGTTCTGACTTAGGAATGTTGACAATATTAGAAATACTGGGAGGAAGAAAAAATTCAGGCTTTTTTTCTTTTTCCCCTGGACTTGGTAAAGATGGAAATCAAAGAGACAATGTGTCCTCTTTGAACTTCAGGGATGGAGAGTTTGGGTGGCAGGGGAAGCCAAAGAAGAGGCAGCATTTCTTTTTGAGGTGTGTTTGACCTCCTGAAATAGCTTAAAGCCTAACAAGAGCAGTCTGCTCGCTGCCTTCACCTTCACAAACTCACATACAAGGGACCTCCTCTGGTTCCCTATAGGCGTCAAAGCAGAATGGGACAGGAAGGAAACAAGCTCACAGTTTGCACTGGAATCTCTCTCTGGATCGTATCACTGAGTTGTTGGTTACTGGGGATGAAGAAGTGGGGAAGCTGTTCTCCACCCAGTTTCCAGGCTGAACCTGGGAGTGAGCTGGAGGAACTTCTGCAAACTCTGGGAGACAAATGCCCATAAAAACCTGCTGTCATCTGTGGCCATTCGTGCACCAGTGTGCCGACTTTGAAAGTGAACTAAATTCTTCTTTTCTCCTCAGTCACTAATTGCCCCTTGTGCTAACAAGTGAGCTGGAAGTAAAAGTCTGTGTGTAGCAGTAGCCCTACTTATGTGTTCTACAGTTTGAGGGATGCAAAAGCTAAAAAAAAAAACCAAACCCTTCCCTGGGACAAACTTTTAAGTTCAGTTCAGCAGATTTCCTTCTCTCCCTCTTCCCCATACACGCACAGTCACACACACGCACAGAAGTGCTTATGAGAAGCAGATGCTGCCACGGTTTTGCTCTTGGAAGAGGAGGGGAGCTCTCGCCTGCAATGCTGCAGTGGTGGGGAATTGATGGCAGAGAGAAAGAGCAGAAAGGTTGAGACTGCTCGTGTTTCTGCAGATAGGAAAAAAAGGCTCTTGAAAATCAGCTCACAGATAAGTTGTATGTCTTATTGCATTACTAAAGGAGTTGTTTCATTCTTTTTTTGTGTGGAGTGTTCTGATGCTGTCCCAAGAAAGTGGATGATTCATTTTGAGAGGGCTTATAAAACATGTTGTACTCTGTCACTGTTTCTGGGAGAACATAGGGAAATTATTGTTTTATTTCAAGAAACTCAAAATACTGACCTCCTTAAAGTTGTCCAGGATTTTATTTTATTCCTGTTAATGTTGAGAAATATGACATCAATTTTTATGTCTTCATTTGAAGCCTGGGAGGGTTCAAGCTGTCCACCACTTTTTGAGAGGCAGATGCCAGTTTTTTCCAACAGCTCATTTCCATCCCAACAAGAAGATGGAATAGTGCAGCCACCGACTGCCCAGGAGGCTGGGATTCTGGAGTTTCTGGAGAGCAGAATAAGCTGCACTTGGCAATAGTAAAATGTGTTCTGATTCCTTTCCTCACCAGACACACAAGTTCAGGTGGTCCTCAGTGTAGGGCAGTTTTCTCTCCATCATCCACACCTGCATCAAATCACTTTTGAGAGCAGATCTCTCATCACAGCAGTCAGAGAGCACAGGTTTCAGGGAGGGGAGTGTCACATTTCCCCCCACCTGGCCTTGGGGTTGCCTTGCTGCACTCAGCCTTTCTGCTTCCAGGCTGTTACTTGTCTTGCTGTCCCCCTCCCACAGTTCTTCATGTGTATGTCTATGTTTCTCTAGGAATATATTTATACACATCAACATGTAGCTATACCTGGTTCCCTCCATTCCACTCTCGTATGTCCTTTGGAAATAAAGTGAACGACTTCACCCAAGTCTCATCTGAGGTGGAAAATGCAGGCATTTTATTGCATTCTCTGTTAACTCAGGAGTGAATAGAATTTTTTCTATTTCATGCTTTTTTTAAAAAAACCCCAAAACAACACAACAAAAACACATAAAAAAACCCAAAAACCCTTTGAAATCACCTGATTTGTATCTGTAAACATGACCATGGAATCAGCAGTTATGTTGACAGGTGCAATATATTGCCTTTCAGCAGACCAGCCTATCTCTGAATACGATTATTTTAATTAATTTCAGGTACAAGCTTTTGTTCCATATCAATGGATCAGCAACATATATATTTCCTTATAAACAAGTGAGAGATATATATATTTTTCAAGTGGAATTTTTGGTTTTAGTATGTCAGCCTTTGAGCTTCTAAAGGGTATTTTGATGATAAATATTTTTTTTGGGGTGGAGAGGTTTAAAAAAAAGTTGATGCATGTTGTTTGGAACTAAAATCTCACATTAAAGCGGGAAGGTATTTAAAAATAAATACTGGTTTTACATATTAGCCCTATGGGCACAACCTGAGAGTTGTGGTGCAGGAAGATGACCCTTTAAAAAGTAAGGGTCTCTTGCCTGAGTAAGTTCAAAATCCAGGAGAGGCAGGAATGGTCTTGGAAAGGTTGATCTGGTGGAGCTGAGAGCAGAGCTGATCCTCTCCAGAACTGTAGCTACGTGGTTGGGCAGTCACTGCTCAATATATTAAATTTAGGCTGTGTTAGCAGCTTTATTCTTATGGGCTGAGCTGGTTGCCAAAAGGAGTTGTAGATGTCCCTGGAAAGCCATGTTTTAGCTGCCCTTGGTCTGCTCTGTGCCCCCGACTCTCTCCCTGTTCTGGCTGTGCAGTCTCCATGACACCACAGGGGGACCTGTGAAAGCTGGGCTGGAGTTCCCTGGGAAATGCACCTTTTTTTTTTTTTTTTTTTTTTTAGCCCCCAATAAAGAAAGTTTAAGGATGGGGGTCATTAAAACACCTCAATTATTTCATGCACCTGCTCAAAGGCTCAAGCCTCCAAGATGAATCAGCTGTGCACCATGGCCATTTGCCTACAGGAGCCTGAGTGCTGCTGCCTCCCTTTGGCATCCTTGGAAACCTTCAGTGGCACCAGGATGGTTGGGACCAGCCTTAAAAGCCGGAATTGCAGTCCAGTGGTGGCTTGGGGGCTGGTTCTGCTGAGCTGGGGCTCAGGGGTTTGGTATCTATAGACAAGCAGTGTTTATAGGAGCTGAGGTTTACAGGAATGGACTGAAGTTGTCTGCAGAACTGTGCTGCACTTTCCCTGCTCCCTCTTTGTAGCTGTTTCCTAAAACCATCAGTCAGATCAGGGTCCCTCTCTTCCCCCCACCTGTTTTCTCACCTTGCTTCCCTCAAAACTCCATTGAAATTTTTTCCCCTCTCATCAAAAACTGATGGGGGGTGGTGGTGGTGGGGCTTTGTATAAAGAAAAGTGTCACTGTTTATTACTGAATAAATAATTTAATGTGAATTTTATTGTTATATTTTTTATGTAGCATTTTCAGTTTGGTCTGTATTTCTCAGCAATTAGCTAATTCTTTCTTTTTAGTCTTATGCAACTGAAGAACTCATAAATCTCTTTGTAAATTCCTGCATCCTGAGTTTCTATTCTTTGCACGAGATTAATTTATAGAGCCAAGGATTTGTCTTCTGTTGAAAATGTTGTAAAACAAGTGTTCTAAACTGGTTCTGTACTAAAATTAAACAGAGTGAAAGCCTTGCATTGAAGGGATTTCAAGCAGAGATCTAATGAAGGCACAGACTTGCCTTTTCAGATGCTGTCAAGTGCTTATGATACAATGTTCTCTTTTATTTTAATATCTTTTTTAAAATTACATTTAACACTATTTTACAATCAGACCTAGTGGAATCACAACCTGGAATTTCTTAGTGTTAGGCCCTTTTTTAATTTTATTGTTTCCTGGCAGTTTTGACAGTCATCAGGCAGAGATTTTCCATGCAAGTTATTTACCTCAAATTGATTTTTTTGGCAAAGTTCAGTAATTCCTGCTAAGGAGTGAACTGCCCTTGCTAAAATTATTTTACAACTGTTTAATTAAGAAACATTTGCATGCCTGTGTTCTGGCTCGAGGGCTGGAGGTTTGGTGTTTTGGTCACAGATACATCATTTACTGCTCCAACAGTGGGGAAAAAAACCCTCCAAGCTTTGGCCAAGCACTCAGTTTTGAAAAATTGCCACTTGCACGCAATCAGCAGGGAGCTGTTAAGAATTTAGTTGCAAAATCCTCTGAAGATCCTGACCATATGGGCTGTGCTCTGTTTCAGAGCATCAGGAGATGAGCAGGATTTTTCCCATACGTCCTGCTCCAGGCCCTGTTTCCCAGAGCAGACAGCGAGCAGGGTACTTTGTGCAGAGTCACTGTGCTCTTCTTCCTCAGGCTGTGAGACAGAGATGGGGAGAGCTGTCAGCCAATAACCCAGGGGAGGGAGACCAGGAAAGCAGGAGAGAGGGTTCAAAAAGCTTTCTGTAGGAGAGAATGGGATTGGGAGCCTTTGGGACAGGGACAATCTCCATGGACAGTGGAGGTGAGGATGGGATGTGGACTGCTGGAAAATAACTAATGCCTCGTGATGAATGATCTAGAGTGGGATGTGACAGCTATCAAAAAATATCAGAATAATGTGAGGGCTTAGAAATTTGGAAGGAATACGTAGGATAATCACTGCAGAAAATTTCTTTCACAGAAGGTGTGCATGCTGTGGTTTAGTCTGTGAGAAGCAGTGTGGGACCCCTTTGCCTTAAGACAACCACAGTTACCCCCAGAGAGAAATGCACTTTAAGAAGCAGGAATGTGTTAAGCTGGGGAATTAGATACCTCAAGTGCTTTTTCTTCTCTCTGTAACTTCTGTTCTTGCCAGGGCTGGTCTCCAGCTGCATTGCCCCACCTGGGTTTCCAGGTGAGAAATCCCCTCACAGAGGTTATTTCTATGATCTCATGGCATCAAGAAATGAAAGCAGGGGTAGTTATACATTATTTTGACACTGATTTTATTTACAATGATCCACATCCTCCATTAATGTGAATCACTGGCACTCTGTTGGCTTTAGTGAACTTAACACCCATGGAGAATCTTATCAGTTACATCCGGATAAATCTCATTTTGGGTGTTATCAACTGCAAACTGGGTCCTAGAAGGGTGCATGGGAGTGGGGCTTCCCCCAGAGCCAGGATGTGGCTGGGTGACCTCAGTGGTGCTCAATGCACCTTGCAGAGGGGAAGGTCACAAAAAAGGAGAGGCGTAGGACTGGACCCCTCTGTGCTGGGGGGACAGACAGGCATGGCCAGGGTGGCTGGGTGTCCCTGGTGGGACAGGGGTGTCACCAGCCTGCCAAGGACATTCCAGGGGGGGCTGGCTGTCCCGGCAGGACCTCGGGCTCGGAGGGGTTATGCTGCCTGCGTGACGTGGGAGGCCGGGTGGGGACCGAGACATCTGGTGAGAATTCCTCACGGCTGAGCTGTGCGTTGGGCTGGGATGCCGAGTAATTTAGCTGATTTCTTTTTTGGGGTTGCTGGGAGGAGGAGGAGGAGGAGGGGGGTTGGATGCCACAGCCTTCCAGTAACTGTCTCTCCTCCAAAATATCACTTTTGCTTTCTTTGAAGACAAGTGAGGAATTATATTAAAGAAAACAAAACAACAAACCAACACCAGGAACTGCACCGATGTGTTTGCCTCGACAATAACTGTACATCTGCAACAGTTTATCACTATGGGAAAATGAGTGGGTAATAAAGTTTTGATGTTGGCTGTTGCATGTACAGAGGTATCACAGGCTTTGAAAATGATTTGTTATGTGAATGCCCATAGTAGCACCGAGGTTCAAAGGGAGGTGGTTTGTTTCTCGTGCCCATTTAGTTATGAATAACACCAGCTCTAATTTCCTCCTCCCACCAGCAAGCAGAGAGTCCTGCATTGGAAGCCAAATATAGCAACAAAGATTTCTATCTCTGGCCAAAACCAAAAATCTGTTCCCTTTTAAGAATAGCACTCTATTCTTTTCTGATGGAGATGGATAAAGAGAAAATTCAACTTTAAGGAAGCCAGCTTCTCAGTGGGAAACTCCCTGGTCTCTCTCAAATGGCCAGTGTAAAAGGTATGCCCTTATTTTTTGGCATCTGTGTAGAAGCCAATGAGGAGGCTTCTGTAGAACCCCATCAGTAAAGCCCTTTTGGGGTGGCAGTCTGGAAAACCTTCCCAGCTTGCTGGTGTGGTTTTCCTGCACTGCCCTGTCTTGTGAGCAACAGAGCCCATGTTGAATGGGAATGCCATGAATTGCACAGCTCCCCCTGCTCGCTCTGCAGCCTTTTGTCTCTGGTTTGCTTTTGGGGAGAAGTTAATCCATTGGCTCTGAGGGGCAGACCCCTGCTCCACCTGACAAGGCAGCTTGACAAGGTGATGTGGAGCAGCAGCCAGCCCATGATCCCTTCTACCTCCTTGGTTTTCTCCATGGGGGAGGATGTGGGAAGCCAACCCTGTGCTCTTTTCCGTGACTTTCCAGGTGTGTTGTGCCCTCAGAGGGTGACTGTGGGCAGTGGGCCTGCCCAGTCCCCTGCCTGGCTGGCTGGGCTGGGAGAGAAGGGATGTGCAAAAAAAAAAAGCAGAAATATTGATGGTACAGCACTTCCTCAGGTGGTGATCTGACCTTTCCTGGAGGTGAGTTAATACTCCCTGAAGAGGACCATGCACGTGGGTGCCACTGCCTGTTTTTAAGCTAGGATTTACTTTCAGGAGGAGGCTCCACACCTACACCCACGTCCTCCTTGCTGATCTTGAACTGTTTTTATTTTTTATTTTTTTAACTATTTTTATTTTTTTGTTTTTGACTGCTCTGCACCATCTGAGGAGGGCTATTCAGCCTTTCCTTCGAAGGATTTATTCCCATTCCAGCCCACCCCCACCACCCACCCCTAAGCAACTGGCATGTGTGACATGTGAGCAGAAAAAGCTCTTTCTCTAATGTAGCAGCTGTCCTTGTTTTAGAAGTGTTACTTCATTCATTTGCAGACTGTTTGGCTGAAGGCCTTTGCTGTAAGGTGAATGCTGAAGGATTACAGAGTTAGCTCTTCCTCATTTGGAAAACTGTGACTTTTTTCTCTTTTTTTTGAACCTTGGACTCCTAATGCATTTTAAAAACAATGCAGGGAAGTGTCATCCAGTAAATATATTTGCACTGGATCTGTTTTGCCAGACATGTTTCTGATGGAGTTTTAAATAAACACAAGGATGTTTGGAAATATCTTGTGTATGTAAATATGTAAAATATGCAAAACAAAGCTAACAGCTGTGGGGTGTACTCATTGCTCACGTGAGGAGGCTCTGTGTAATGTTTTTTTTCCATCATCCTGTCTTTTTTTATGCATCTGTGCCTGTTCCAAAATAATCTGTGGTTCCCACTGGACAGAGAGGGAGGAGGCTGGATAGGCTGCAGTGATCCCCTGAAGTCTTGCCTGAAATTCTGTGAAGAACCTCTTAGTGAATGGGGGAACTGCTTTCCATGGAGTACCTGAGTGCAGCACACAGGAATCCCTTCTTCCTGGAGGTGGGACAGTGCTGGGTCTGGTTGAACTTGGCCCTTCAGGAGCAGCAGTGGGAGAGCTGAGCCGTCCTTGGGTAATGAGCATGACAACAGCATTAGTCACCGTGCATGGAGCTCAATTTCCTGAGCTGAATCTGTTGCTTAGGAGAGGATGACAGCTTTGCAACCTCAATTTACCCTTTATTGAGTCAGGGAGAGTGGAAGACTACATCCCTGTGTCAGGCTTAGGGAGCAGTGCAGTGAGAAGAAGGAAAAAGCAAAAATCACCAAAACTCTTTTTAATTGACCATTATGCTGCTTTTTAGACACCCTTCCAAAGGGTAATTCATCTTCTATGCGTAGTAACTGTACCACTTCCAAGTTCTACAGGATATTTGGTGTGACTTAGCCACCTGTTGTTTTTACTGAGTTTTTTCCACCTCTTTCCTTGCTCTTGTTTTCCAGTCCCACTGCTTTAAGGGCAGTGCTCCAGACTCCTGGCTGTCTGGCAGTGTGGATGTCCAGGCCCATGGAGCAGCAGCTCTGTATCACACTTCTGTGTGCACACTGAGTTTCTCCTGCCCATCAGCCAGGACACTTGGATGTGCAGATGTCCAAAGGTGCAGAACAAATGCAAGCTCCTTCTGTTTGCTTGGTGGTTTCAGTCACAGCAAATGGAAGTGCTTGACAGGAGCAGCAGCCTGCGTGAAGGACAAAGTGGAAGCAGAGCAGCTCAGGAGACCTTCTGGCTCCCTCAGGAACGTCCCATTTACTCTATCCTGGGAAACAGCTTAAGTGCATCCTGCAGAGATTTGCTGCTGCTCGTTCTCTTTGCTCCCAGGCCTCTTTGCCTTGCTGTCACTGGCATTTCTCTGTAACCAAGCTTGAGGAGATCCTTATGGGATCAGGTATTGAACCTCGTTGTCACCTGGCCTGTGTTGTAATGTCACCTTCCCTGTGTCCCCATCACTGTGGGGATGGACACTCTGTCAATCTACAGCAATTTGCAATTCCTTAATGCTACATTCTCCTGGTTAACAGAGTCACAGGTTTCTGAAGTCTCGTTTCCTTGGCTCTTACCCCACATAAATTCTTCCTGTGACTGCATATATTCCACCATCAGTTTCACCTCGAAATGACCAGAAATTGCTGCCAGTCTGTATGATGCAGGAAAATTTTTGAAGCCACTGTTATAGCCTGTGGCTATAAACATTTTAAGTTTCTATGGCTCATATATGGCCTGGTTTTCTGTTCTCTTCTGTGGTGGAGAAATAGTTGCTCTCTGTGTGAAAGTAGACACCAAAAGATCAGACCACTGCTTGTGCCAGAGTTGGGTGAGCCAAACAGAGAGGCAGAAACAACTCAAGAATGGGAGACTGGACTTATTTCTTTCCTCTTCCATCCGATGCCTGCATGTTGTGGTGAGACCAGCACAAGAAGACATGGCATTTCACTGTTCACCCCCAGATCACTGGCAGAAAGGAATTTCTTTTAGTTGCTTTGTGTCTATGGTAGTTTGCAGTGTGTGCAGGTCCTGTCAAACGTGCACTGAAACCAGCTGGACAGTGCCTGACAGCAAAACCTTGATGTCCTTCATGAACAAACTCATCATTCACAATGGGCACTGGCAAAACAGGTTTTGTGGTGCAGGGGTTGATTTAAAAAAGGGAATGATATCAATTTTCTTTTTTAATTGCATTTGAAACATGGAGAAACTTAATGTTGCAACTAAGTTTCTCAAGCTTCAGATCTGTCCATCCAGAAATTACTCCCTTGTAATATTTTGGGCTGTATTTCGGTGGTTCTTAACAAAGGCTCTCCCTAGTGAGGGAGAAGATGCAGCTGTCATCCCTGACAGACATTGCTCATTATTTTTCATGTGGCTGTTTGCTAGCTTGTGGAGGTCTGAGAGGAAGTGTAGAGAACCCAGACCAACTGATAAAACCTCCAGTTCTCCTGTGCAGTTTAACTCACCATTGCAAAAACTCTTATGCAAATCTCAGGCCTGAGATTTCATAAAATACATTAAATCAGTAATCATTATAATTTCACTTCAGCTGGAATATTATTTTTCCTTTTTTTTTTTTCCTTTGCTGTTTGATGGGTCAGATTTAAACCATCTGCAGGCAGATGGAAAGGAAAAGTGGAATTATTGTTTTCACCAAAAAATTTTGCAGCTGTCAGGGTGTGTTTGACACAAGCCTGATGGCTGAAAACAAAGACAGGACACGTTGTCCCGGCTGGATATCAGAGAGCACAAGAACTCTTCAAGGCCAACTCTTACTTGGAGAACTTGGGGCTAAATGAGGTAAACAAGGTCATTATTTAGCCATACTCAAGGGCTTTTCAGAGAGAATTATTCACTGAATTATGTGCTGCTTTTGCTGGACCTCAGTGAGACCCTCTTGGTTTTGGCATGAAGGGGTGGGTCTCCAAGAGATAGCCACAACAGATCACACTGACAGTGCTTTGTGACTGTCACACCACATGGCAGAGGCTGCAGCTATTGCTTCCAGTACTTGTCATGACATATTGCTTTTATAATCCAGGTTAATTTATTTAATTTTGCATCATTCGCAACTGCAGCCAATGAAAAAGGGCCGAAAACAGAGCTTCTAATGATGCCTTAGGTTTTAACTTTTATATTTTTAAATCCTGCAGTGCCCAGTGTAACTCTGCAGTTCCCTGGAGCTCGTTCAGTGCTGCTCTCTCATGCTCACACACACACAACAAAGCCTCTCCAGCTCTCCAAGGACACCCAGACCCTCCTAGGCCCAACAACTGCAAACCACAATCTTGGGGAGAGGGGGGCAAGCTTGGGCAAATTCCATCCTTGGCTGGGTTCTGCTTGGGGAATTGATGCTGATATCAAAGTGGGAAGAACTCGTGAGCTGTCCTTGTCCATGTTGGGATGCACTGAGGCAGGAGCCTCTGGAGCCCAGAGTGTACCTCTGAAGGCCTTTCCAATCAATCCCTCCTTGATTCCTTTATTCCTGTCTAGTCTCTCTTTCATTTAAGGCATCACTAGGAGGGACACCAGGAGCTGCGACTCAAACCCTCCCAGCAGGGCTGAGATTTTTGCTTCACGTCCAACACTTGTGGCTCCTTGGGGACACCAGCATTACTCCTGCTTTTTAAAGCAGGCCTTTCCCAGGGATTCACTCTGACAGTCGGCTCCTCTGCTGGCAGCTTGTGCATCTTGCTGCTTTTGTTGTTATTCTTTGTAAGAGTGGCCATTTCTTCTGCTTGCACCAAGCTGGGCATCTTCAGGAACTGTAAATAGGTTTCCAAAGTGGTCTAAAACTCAAACCTTCTTACACACCTCAGTGTCTTTGCATGAAGAGTGCAATTCTTTGTTGTCAAAGTGAAGTTTATGACTGATATCTGATATCTTCCTGATATCTGTTTTTTTCAATTTAATGAGAGATTTCTGCTGCGGTGTTGTATGCTGGCTTATTGTTTGGGGTCTTTCAATATTAACATCAGCAACATGAGCTAAGACAGTTAGCAAAGCTGTTGTCCTTTTCATCATTAGTTCTGAGGCAGCTAATACTTAGAAGTCACTGGGAGGTGTAATTTTCTGCTCTGAAGTGACAACCAGGTACCATTTCCAGCTCCTGTGGCTGACACTCTTTTGGTGTTTATCCACATTGTATTTTTAACCCCCAAATAATTTGACTGTGCATATCAAGATAGAATGTACTTGAGCTAAGCTAAGCCTAAGAGAACAAGACATTTGTGAACTGTGAGCTATTATCTACCATTAAGCCATCTGAACCCTTGCAGTGCACAAGAATTGAGTTGCACTCTTGTTATTCTGTGGTTACTTGATGTGCTGTACAATAGCACAAATTTAAAGCAATTTTGGGAATGATTTATCAGATATTTATCCTCCAAAATAGCTCAGAAGACCCACCTTCACATCCATCTTTGGATCAAGTTAATATGGGACTCTGCTGCTGCAGTTGTCACGATTTGGTTATTGTGGGAGGAAGGGAAAACCCTGAAGATGTTTTAGTTGTTTTGGGCTTTTCCCCTCCACCCATTTTGGGGGCCTGGATCCTAACTTTGACAGGAAACCCAAGAAGTCAGAGATGTATTGGCAATGTCATCACAGGGAGCCCAGAAAGCGTAGGTCACACAGAACAGAGGCCAAATACTACTTGTGTCACTCTCATTAACCTGGAAAGCATGCTCCAGTTGGAAGGAGTAAAAACATTTAGGTTTAAGTGCATCAAAACTCGCTCTCACTGAGGAATTATTTCCTCACGTACTATTCACAGCCTTAGCAGGATTGTGTGAGGGGTGTGTTGTGCTCCCTGCTCTGCCCTTTGCACCTGCACCAAGTGGGTGTGAAATGTCCCCACTCAGCGCTGATGTTAAGGAGCATAAAAGTGGCCAAAAGGCAGAAATTCATCCCCAGCATCCTGCTTTCCCTGGTTCTGACAGCATCCCTGTCCCCTCCCACACTGAGCAGTGTGAGTGACGTGAGGAAGCTGAATCCAGCCAGCCCAGCAGGATGCTGCTGCAGATCTGCTTTCTACATTGCTTTCTTTCAAGCTCTGGATAAAAAAAAGAAAAGAAGGCGAATATTCGCTTGTACCTTTATTCCTTTGCTGCCCAGTTCTATCTTTGTAAATTATAAATTTAAAAATGCTCTCAGGGAGGTGAGGCTGGCCTGGTGTCTCAGAGCCATACATTTTCTTGTGGTTTTCTGCTGTCTGTAGGTTTAAGGCATTAATTCTCATGAGGGAAGCTGCAAGTGCCTTACTGTGATCTCTGAGCAGGTGCCTCTGTAGCATTCCCTGTCTCTCCTTGAGAGGAGCACAACGAGTTCGAGGAAGGAGAGAACTTGAAATAAATCTCAGGGGAAAAAAAAGTGCCTTAAGGGAGAGCAACTTAAGCTCTGAAGTGACATGTGGGAAATTTTAGGGAGAGAAAAATGTGAGAGCATCACAAAGCAAATGGTAGAGAAAGTTTTGTGGGATCCAAATGCAATTTGTGTCTGCTACAAAAAGTGCTCAGCCTCTGAAAAAGACCCAGCTTTACACAACCCCTGCAGAGAGCCAGGAGCTGTGCAGGAGTGCAGCTCTGTCAGTGCTGCTCCTTGGCCATATGTTTTTGTCTCTGTATTCCCACCCTAGTCATGGCTCCTAAAAGTTCAAATGGGCACAAGAAAGCAGATTTCAGGTATGTTTTTTCCCCTCTGCCTATAAACTGACTCACTAAGGGTAGCTGTCTATGAAAACCTCACAGAAGTACAGCAAAACAATTCCTCCACTTTGTTCTTTCTGTCCTGTTATGGAAGTGCTTTGATACCAAAAAGTTATCCAAAAAAAAGAAGTACCACCCTTGATTCTGGGTGTTTTGTGCACATCAGAATCCTGTAACAGGTGCTGCCTTTCTCAGTACACAGCTGAATATGGACAGACTTCTTAGCACCCCTCATATAATGTCTGGAGGGAGGAAATATGGTTAGGGCACACAGAGGGATGGATACTGCTCTGGTTTTGTAGGTGTTGGCTCTCTGAATTAGCATTGTTAAAGTAGAGTTCAGTTCCAGAATAAAAATCAACACTAGTTTGTGATCAGTGTATTATAATATCAGGAAAACCTTCAACTTTAATTAAAGGTCGGGGTAATTACATAGAAATATAAAGCTGACCTGACTGCTGACCAAGCTGAAGAAAGAGATGAGAGATTTTGTTATATTTCACCAGACCCTTCCTGAAAAAATAATCCAACTCAGGTAAGTTTTCATTTATTTTTTTACCAGTGAAATGGCCTTCTTTGTTTTCAGTAGGGTCTGGTCAGGAGCACTGAAATCATCTAAAGCTGATATGTGGATATGTGGGTCTTATATTTTCCATGATTTTCTGTTGCTGAAGTTGAGGATGTTACTTGGCTTTGTAGTAACTGTCCTGCAGCTGCTCATTTAGTAAAACTTTCAAAAGTTGCCTGAGATTCTGAAGTAGGAGGAACCTTAGAGGCACACCACGATGTGTTCCCTGTGTTTTCTTGTACTTACATGTTTAGTTTCTTTACTGAGGGAATCATGCAGTCTTCTAGATTAGAGGTTGTCCCCACCCACTTTTTTAAAAATATTTTTTTCCTCTTGGGAATTTTTAGAGAAGATTGCATTTGCATTGAACTCTTTAAGGGGTGCAGTCTTTTATCTCTGTGGATGCACAATAACAGTGCTTCTTGGAATGGGTAAGACAGCACAAAGTCTCCTGCTACCAGAGTCCTTGAGTAAAATTATAGCTCAGCTGATGTAAACAGCATTTTGATATTAATTTTGATCTGCTTTCCCAAACTACTCCTATCTAATTGTGAGATGCATGCACATTCTGTCCACCCCTTCAGAAAACAGTGCACATAACTCGAGGCTTTAAGCTCGTTAGGAAGATAAGTATCCATTTTATTTTCTGTGGACAACATGTACCAGTTGCTTGGTTATGTATTTAGACTATTAATAGAGACTGCACAGGCAAAAGGAAGTTTAAATATGTCAGTGGACAATATTATTAATTAGTTCTCACCCTGCAGACTCACACTGTGTTAACTGCTGCATGTAAAAGCAGGTCTTTTTGCTGGAAAAATTGCCTGTAAGTGCAGCTGGGAGAACAGGGAGGTCCCCCTGCTGTCAGGAGGCAGGTGAGCACAGGCAGGGATGGTGTGGTGAGACAGCACATCGTAGTGCCCTGAGAAACAAATGTCTTGCTGACAGGCAGAGATGGATAACATTAATTACAAAGGCAGGAGATGTAAACAAAATGAGCAGATTGAAACCCAGAGAAGAGATTATTTAGAATTTACCTCTGTCAGTTTTTGTGTGGATGGTTACAATTGTAACCACTAGGCACAGCCTGTGCAACAGCTTGGCTGTTACCATTTACAAGCAATTATTAATAACACTGTTAAATTATAAGGTAATTTCCTCTAAGGCAGCTTACGCTTGAAGCTTCTGTGATTTAAATGTGAAACAACCCCATTATTCCTTTACTTGATTGATACTAACTGAGAGTAATTAACATACAAAAGTTAAATCCGCTTTAATTAGAAAACCCTTGCTGCCACCTCTCTAATTATTATTGAAGGCAATGGCATTTTTGCTGGCACCAAACTGTTAACATGAATAGTAGCTGTATGAACCACAGTGAAAGCAAATGGCTTTGGACTGGATATACCTATAGAGG
This sequence comes from Erpornis zantholeuca, assembly GCA_013400515.1. NCBI lineage: Eukaryota > Metazoa > Chordata > Aves > Passeriformes > Timaliidae > Erpornis > Erpornis zantholeuca. Next base: position 140,624 of record VZTN01027573.1, on the reverse strand, counting down.
TTTTGTCTTTTTTTTTTTAAGATCTAGGGATTTACACTGCAAATCTGAGCTTAAAAACTATGTACAGGCTCTCATATTTACAAACTACTTTGAGGACACCTGTATATGTATTTAGCTTTCGTGGTGCCCTATTACAGCAGGCTGCTTTTCTGTCCTTAACCGAGGAATTAAGATTGAGCTAATTGTCCTGAGTGACACAAACAAAGTCTCATTCACAGCAGGGTAAATCTCTCCAGCTGTTTATGAACTGGATATGAACAGCTGATCTCATCTAAAGAATTCAAGCTGGGAAACAAGGCAGGGGAAAGCTGTAGAGCAGGAGGTGAAATGGGTAATGATGTAACTTACTACGAATCTGGTCATTCAGTAAAGCTGAGTGCTTTACCTGTTATCTGCTTCTACAGCACTCTTTGGTCTGCTTTGAGATTTTGATTTTTTAACATGATCCTTTTAACACTGCAGAATAAATCCGTGCTATTATAACCAACTTGTTACACCAGTAGAGGTGCATGGTGTGATCTCAGATGTGGCCTTAAAAAAGGAAATTTTTTCCATTGGTCAGAAACTGAGTGTGTGTGCAGGAGGGGGAAGGCACTAGGGGAAAGAATGGAAGTTGTACAGCTTTTGAAGTGAGGAGGTGTGAGCTAGCTTCCCTGAGCTAGACCTGAAGCACCACGAGTGGTGGTGCCTGGGAGCAGCCTGTGAACAGCTCTGCTGCTGGGGCAGAGCTGAAGCAAGGGACAGCTCAGCCTCGTGCTGCCATCGGTGCTGTCATGGTGGGGCTGTGGATCCCCATGTCCCCTTGCAAGGGGTCTTTGAGATGTCAGCCTTTTCTGGCAAAGGTTTCACTGAATGTGTCCAGACCCTCCCCACGTTGTCATTTCTATCAGTGGCGTTGTTTATCACTTTTTCTATTTTATTGTTCTGGAAAGATCCTATTTGAACCTCTTTTGACTGGCTGCAGAGCTATCAGAGAAAGCCAGCAGACCAGATTCCCCTCTGACACGGTTTCTGTGTTGCTGTTGTTTGGGGGTTTTTTTTGTTTGCATGGAAATCTCTGATGTATCTGTCCACCTCCAGGAGGTTTAGTGGAAATACACAGTCCTACATGTTTAGAAAGAGGAAAAAATACCCTTTGCATATCTAGCTCTTTTTTTTTTGGTCATGTTGGAGAGTAACCTCTTACAGGAGAGATGGGTTTGAAGCTCAGAGAAGGTTGTGAGCCATTGGGATGGTGTGCTGCTCTTGGTTTATATTTGTTAGGAGAGAAGCATGGCTAAGCTGATGTGCCTGGCTTGGTGGGTACAACAGGGTGAGCACACAGCACATCCCTGGTGGCAACCAGGCAGGGACAAGTGGCAACTGATTAAGCTGCAGGATCTGGGTGGAAATAGGGCTCCCCAAATGGCTTTATACAAGTTTGCCTTGTAGCTGTAGTGGGATTATCTCTTTCTGTTTACACTTTTAGATTAAAATTTTATGTATTGTGAATATCAACTTCAGAAGCCAGCCTGGTGCAGCTTCCCTTGTAATCCAGGCCTTAATAAGACCAAGATACCTTTTGATAAAAGAAAGGGTTTTGCTCTTGTGCACCACAAATCATTTTTGGGAATCACTGTCACAGGGCTGCATGGGAGCAGGAGAGAAGCTGCAGAGTGTGGAAGGAGTGAACATTGGTTTCTGAGAGCAATTTCAGTCTGTTCAGTGAAATCATTAGTGGAAAACCTACATTAACTAATTAATGGCTTTCACAAGCTGAGGTTCCAAAACCAGATCATGTTTAACTTCACAGGAAACTGGAAAGAATGTTAGGATGAAAGAGTTTCTTCTTGATAAGCTTTAATATTCTAGCAGAGATTTCTGAATGCCTGTTGCAATGTTTGGAATAATAGGAAACAGGAATTAGAGCAGTTTCAAGGATGTATTCTCCAAATGAATATTCTGTGCAATGGTAAGAAAAGAGTGAGTCCTTAAAAATTAATACCTGTTTTAAATTTCTGTGACTTTTCTCAGGAAGTGTTTTCTACTGCTACAGCTGTAGATATAAATACAAAACTTTTGGTGACCAAAGGTATGCCATGAAGAGAAATGGAGCAATTGAATATTTGTTTCATGCTAATAACTGATGGGCCAATGAGACAATCTAACTGATGTGACTTTACAGCATAGTCTAAGTTGTAGCAGGTATTGAAGATGTCGTGCTCATCTCTTGTGTACATTCTCTCTTTTAATACAAATATTGAAAGCACTGAAAACAACCACATACGCCTTCAAGGGTCCATTACTTTTGATTTTCATTACAAGGCATTCAGAGATGTGTGGGTTTTATCATATCTAGACAAAATGAAGCAAGAAGTTCATGGAAAATGGGAGCCCTTGAAGAACTGAAGAGAATGTTAGTAGAAAAGTCTTATTGAAAGATCAGTTTGCTTACTCCCTATATATTTCTTCAAACATATTTGAGTATGATCTGTAGGTGTATTTCTCTTTTATGAATTCACAGCTTTTCAGCCTATCATCAAAACTTGGGGCAAGTGTATAGCTTATATAAGTGACTGTGTTTTGGCACAGGTCCTTGGCTGAATCAGGATCTTTGCTCTTAAGTTAAGTAGGATTAAGCCACTGAACAACCAATCAATCCCCCACCAAAAAAGAGGAACCTCTCCTCTCCAGAGGAATCATGTTTGTAAATGCTAAATTAAAAGAAGTCTTTTGGATATGAGGCCAAAATTACTTGTATACCATGTGTGTTCACAGATAAGTGGTTCTTGCTAGAGCCACCTCACTTTGAAATGACAGACAATACCAGCAAAACCCTTCCTCCAGCTGAGGCTCTCGTTGTGCTGCTGTCATTGAGCAGAGCTTCTGGGTACAAATAACCTCAGTGCAGGGGTTTAAAAATAAAAAATGCCTGTTCAAACTTGGCTTTCTTTGAACCTCTTAGGCAAACCTTGTCTGTGGAAAAACATTCTGTGCAATTTCAAAACAGAAAATTGAATTGCCAAGTATTGTGGATAGACTCAGAAAAGCACCAAAACCAAGATCTGAAAACATTTGAAAAGCTTTATTTACCTTCACTTAAATGAGTTTTGAATTCACATACTATTATTCTTGTAGATTGGAAATGTAATTCTATTTTAAAATGCTGACAACAGGGTGGTGGAACAGACAAGATATGGAAGCTACAGAGCAGTGGCAAAAGAAATGAAGCAGAGGCAAAATGCCCTTTTCATTACAGGGAAAGTAATTTAGGCCAAATCCAGCCTCACTGGAGTGAGGGAAAAGATACCCATTAACCTCTGCAGCTGGATTAAACTTTGTGCTGGGATAACTGACTTCCTTAGTGGATCACATCCTGCATCTCATTCCGTGTGTTGTTGAGTTTTTTAAGCTGCCTTAAATAACACTGGTAGTGGTCAGCACTGTTGTGTATGTTATATTGCGTGTCTACAGGGGGTTTTGTGTGTATATATGGTTTTTTTTTTTCCCTTAAGCATGGGAGGTGTCGCTGAGTCTGAGAGAGAAGGAATCTGTCACCAGTGGATAGAGGCAGGATAATGCATTGTAAACCTGTTCTCTGCCTGCTGAGGGACTTGGATTATTATGCTCAAATTTACACAGAATCACTGACTGAAACCCTTCAGACTGATCTCGAACTTCTGGAAATCAGAATATCTTCATTCATCATCAGGAACTCACTTTTAGGTTCATGACAGGTTTTGCCTGTTTATAGAAACCAGGGGATATAATTGGAAAAACAGAAGATAAGTGTTGACTGACAAAAAGATCTTTAATTTTGTTTGTATATCATGAACATGACCTATATAAAGTTGCTGTAGCTAAAGCAGGCTAGATTTATTGTAGGGGAAAAAAATTACTTTTGCAACAAAAATAAGCCTACATCCCATTTCTGAGCAGCCATTACTTTTTATAAGTTCCTTCCTTTTTCCAGGTTCTAATTGGTGGCCTGTTGGGAGCCCTGAGTCCAGAGCTGTCAAAGCAACCCCCTTTCTTACTTTTTTTTTGTCACATTCCACTATAATTAGAGAGATGATTATAGTACCAAACACAGTACCAGCTGTTTGAAGCTTAATACTATTTAAGTATTACCATGCCTTTTTATTTTAAAGGTACCAAAACATATGGAAACCATAAACCATTTCTCTCTCTTTTCTCTGTTAGTTTTGTATTCAAATGCTAAGCCCGTGTTTGAAAAAAGGGGGAAAATCGAGAATGTTTCTGAAATACCCTGTGATAACTTCAACACATCTGTCCCATTCATGCAACTCCAATTCCCCTTTAGACTCCATCTCTGTCCTGACATTATTATTCTGGACACAGAAGAGTGACAATAATACAGAAACAGTTTGGTGCAGCTCTGACAGCTTCAGAATCAATTAATGGCAATAAAAATAGTAACAAAACTAATAAAAGTGTTTGAATGCTCTTTTCCATTAAAAACTTGAGGCAGCAGATGTATCCTTTCTAAATGGGGCTGCATGGCTGCTTGGGCAGCTACTGGAACTAATTTCTCTCCCAGGATTCAATTTTTTTTACAGTGGAAGTTGTTTTCAGACAGATACTTATTTTTCCTCATTTGTCTTGTACGTTTTAGAAGAAAGCTTATATAAAGAAAAGAAAGGACTGTACACCAGTAAGCAATTTAAAGATGTATATATATAAAAAAAGTTACAGCCAAACTTGCCCTGTGCGATATGACTCAGAAATCTGCAGAGCTATTCCAGGGATTAAACTAACCACAGAGCTTGCATTCTTAGTTATACAGAGCGAGCTTTCTGCCAAAGTACTTTAAGACTTTGGCATCTTTTTGCTTTCATGTAAGGGGGTATCGGGTCCTACAGCTTTATCCCCTGCACTCAGAGCTCTGCTCAGTGAAATCCCCGGGCTTTGCTCTCCGTGTTTGTGACGAGCGGGAGGAATGTGCGGCGGGAGGCTCGAGGGATGAGCACAGCCAGGGGTGAGAGCTGGCCTGGTCCGGCAGGGTGGAATCTGGTCCTGTGCTGCTCACTGGGACACCGTGGAACAGAGGGATGTGCTCGGGGATGAATCCCGCTATTCCCATCTTCCACAACTCGTTTTCTGCTGCATACGAGGAAGGTGGGTCATTTACTCTCTCTGAGCACCACCTATGTTCACACACGCACACATTCCCCAGCCAGGAAAACGTCCCCATGCTTGGAATCGAATGCCTGGGGTTGTCAGCAGGGGTTTTGAGGTGCAGGTTTGGCTGGAGCTTTGGGAAAGCTGCCTTCCTCCTGCCTTGGGTGACAGCACGGGCTGCCCGACTGGGAATGTGCAGCAGGAGCAGCCATGCCTTGTCAGCCTGAGAGTCCCCGAAACAGCCTTGGTGTTGCTTGAACTGGAGATTAAAATCTCCTTGAGTGATATCTGTTTTCATTTCTATCAGAGTATTGGGAGGCTAACTCTGGTCTCCTTTTAAACATGGACTGAAAATAAGCATAAAAGCTGCTGCTCCAGTCAAATAATGCCTGCTGGTTCTCAGGGGTACCTGAATTCAGATGGTGTGATGAGGATTGCTTCTGTAAATTGTAATTTAGCCTGATTGTATCAAAAAATGCTTTATAAAAATTAGCTGGGAAGATGAAAGAGAAAGTCAAAATAGCAGAAAAATACTTTATTTTGGGGGAAAAGAAGTTTATCACTTGTCAGTGTTTTCAACAGAGCATTATGAATGGATATTGGCTGTCTGAAAAATGAAGTGGTTTTCTCTTTTCTTTGTTCTCTCTCCCCACCTCCTTACTACTTTAAGTTTTGAAAATTAATCCTTTCCAAGAAGCTGATGATTTTTTTTTTTTTTTTGGATGTAGAGTCGGTAGACAACTGAGCTATTTCACACTTGGGGAGCCAAATTTTGTATTCTATTGCACATGTTCCAGCATAAATTTGGGCCTCAGATGTTTCAACAAGAGTACTGCAGGCACAGGGTGTAGAAAATTACAGTGGAGCTTTACTGTAGGTACTCTAGGGAGATAATACTTTCCAGGATGGGAAATCATTTCACCTTCAGTGACTCATTTTGTAGAAATAAATCTGTTTAAAACATCCAACAGATTTAAAGAATAGAAGATGTGGTTTAATTGCTTAATGGGAGGCTGAGGGAGGCTTTAAAGTCATCCTCTTCAAAGGCAAACCCAGCTTCTGGCATAAATCAGAGGAGTTTATAAAGTGCTAGAGTCCGTGTTGAGGGTCCCCACTGTCCTTTCTCTGGCCTGGCCCTCCCTTGCCCCAAGGATGTGACCTAAGTCCCATTGCAGGATGAGAAATTCAACTCTTGTTCCACTGAGACACAAATGAGGGAAGGCAAGGAACTGACTGTGGCCAGAGCTGGGGCAGTACAGACTCTCCCAATACACGAGACATTGGGAGATTATGTATTTATGGATAATACATTTATAAATATATTTGCTTGCTATNAAAATGGATTTTAGCTGTGAACTAAATGCCTTTAACTTGTAGTTTGGCCTGAAGCAGTCCCTTTCATGGCGGTAATGCAGAGAGACCTTACAGATAAATCCGTGTGTCACTTTGTGCTGAGCAGTTCCTCATGCACAGCCCTCAGCAAACAAAACCATTCTCTGGAGATGCTGGGAAGGACTCCGAGGTGACCCTTGTTCTCTCTGCACAAACTGACTCCCACAAGACAGAGTTCAGCAATGGATGAATAGATGGACCCCAGTGTAAAACTTTATCTGAATAATGGTGCTTTTGCCAGCTTGGAGTTTTTCTCATTTTCTTAACTTTTTTTTTTCCTGAAGCTTTTCTGCTAGGAATGAGATGGTCTCCTACTGGGATGATTAAAACCAGTTGGCTGCCTCTGAAGTGGGCACAACATATAGTACAGCACCAGACATGAGATGCTCTGGGAAAGCATTTGCTCATCTATCTGCTGTGCTATTGCACCAATTAAAAAGCAAACTAACAAAAAAGAACTGTAGCTCCTCATCCCCAAGCCTGTTTATCTAGTGAAAGCCATGTCGAATATTGAAACTCTTGAATTTTTAAGACATCAGTCTTAAAGCTGAGCTGTGGTCATTTTGGTTTGGTTTCTTTTAATTGTGCTAAAAGATGGGGTTTTTTTGCTGTTAAGCTTAAAAATCTAAAGCAAAACACAGAGATTTCCAACAAAGGATGGATTTTGGTCCAAGTGGACCAAGTCACTAGAATGGTGACTGTACAAGAGAAGTACAAGATTTGGTATTTATTTACTTTAGAAAAATTCCTTGTTTTGAGGATATTCAAATGCAGTAGTACACAAATCCATGAAGGGCAGTATGTACAGTAATATCTGCCTATTAAAAATAAGCAGATTGTATATTCTCTCCAGTGCTTCCTTCTGGAGTGGTATTCTGGAACCTTTAAGAAGAAATAGAGTGAAAATCACAACCAGCTATTCAACACTAGGAATGCAAGGGGGTGAGGTGCCAAAACAGGAGTTGAGGCCATATGATTTGTGCAAATACTTTAATTAAGCTGCCCAATGACTGTGTGTGAGGAACCTTACAAAATGTGACCTGTGTGAGGGTGCTCAGCCAAATGGCTTGCGGCACACCTGACCCTCAGGGACAACAAATTCTTTCCAGTTTGGTGCACTGATGCCAGAATGATTTTTTCTTTTTCTTTTACACCTCTCTTATATACTCTTTTATATAGTTTTATGTATTGTTAGTGCTTTTATCCTACACATTTGTAACTTTCCAAGCCTGATAACTCAGCTGAGATCCACGGCACTGTTAAACCAGGAGACCAAGTAGTCTAAAAGCCCCAGACAGCAAAGTCCTCTCCAAAACGTATTTTTGTAAACTAAAATAAACCCATCCAGAGGAAAAGTTCCTCAAACAAGAAGTTCACTCAAGTCTCTCATTAAAAAATCTTTGATAAATATGCTAATTTTGCAAAACCTATAATATTGTGTATTCGAGTGTGACAAGCGTGCATGCATTTTTGAAGCATTGAACAAAGTACTGTACCCAAAAATCCTAAAGTAAATACCGAATTGAAAACCTGTTTTCCCCATAAACCATGTTTTGGTTTTAATTATAAGACCAGGGAAAGGCAACAGCACGATACAAAAACTATTGATGCTTGCTTGAGCACGCAGCTGCTTTTGATGGTATAGATATCCTTATGCAAGATACCTGGAAACTTAATAGTTTCCAGGCCATTTTCATGGCAGAAATTGCTAATACAAATATGAATTGCTCAGCATTTCTCTTATTGAAAGACACAGGCTTTCACCTCTTGATGATTAACCAGAGAGAACAAGTTTAGATCTTAAAGATGAGCTTAAGGCATTAAAAAAAACCCTGACTAGGGGCTGATTACAATGTAGTCAGGGCAGTGGGGGACCCAGGGCACTGGAAGCACCACAGACTGGTTTTGGTGGGGTCAGGTCAAAATACAGGTGGGCTTTGTCCTGCACTGAACTCTGTGCTGCTCAAACATCCATACCTGAAACAATCTGGTTGTGTTCTGAACCATCACAACCTGCAGCTGCACCTGTTTATAGGTGGGTAACAGTAGGTTTGAGAGTAAAACATGACATTTTAATTTTGCTTGGAATGGGCTCTGGTTGGAATTCAGAGATGTTTTCTTCTCTCCCTGTCTTTGAATGCTGTGAAAATGCATAATGTTGTGTGTATATGTAATATGATGTTATGAGCATGATGATAAAATTTACTATGAAGCCAGTGTCAGACATCTGAGGAGAGCCAGCAATGTAACTCTTCCATTTCAAAGGTATTTGGAATTTTCTGTGGATTAGCTTTGGTCCCACAACTCTCTGTTTAAAAGACCAGTATGGTTTCTTCTCTGTGCTTCATAGCATGACACCGGCTCATAACACAATATATTTTAACCATGAGAGGAAAGAAAAAGACCACTTTTGCTAAGCCACAAGCATTTTGTACAGAGATATGTTTTGATTCAGCTTCCTTCATCCACCCAGACTATAATTTGCTTTGCTGGAAGCTCTGCAGGGCTATGCACAACATGTGTCTATTTTTGGCTAGTTATTTCAAAACAATCTTTAAAGCTTATAGGAGGCAACTTTGAATTTTAGTGGGGGAGAGAAGAGGAGACAGTGATTTGGAAACAATCACCGTACATGCCCAGTTAATGCTTTTGTTCAGAATATTACAGATGGTTCTAAAGACCCATATGGACTTGGGCTAAGTCACTTTTTCACAGAATGCTCGACATTACCCCTGAACGTCACCTTGTTCAACCTTCCTGCTCAAACAACATCACCTGGACTTGACTGCTCAGGACTCTGTCCAGACAATTTTGAACACCTTCAATATGAAAGCCTCTACAAGCTCCCTGGGTTTCTCAGATCAGAAGGCAAATGGCCAAGGCCTTTTTCCCATGGTTTGTTTTTGTTTGTTTGGTTGGTTGGTTGTTTTTTTATCTGTATTTTAAAACCTGTCCTTCCATCAGGCAGTCAAGCCCTTCCTCAATTTTAAGGCATCTGTCATAGGTGCCCATTGTGAGGCATGCAGGCCATATCCAGAAGTAGCATCAGCAAGTTCAAGTCTATGTGAAATACTTTGGCTGCTTGCCACATTTTTTTTCCCTCAAGTATTTAATAGCTTTATGTTTTTTTTTTTTTTTTAATGTCCTGGCTTTCTGGATTAGCGGAGAGACCTTGCAAATGGGAGCTGAAGGGCTCTTTGTGCATGCTCACGGGTGATAGGCACAAATTAGGAGGAGTGTGGGAAAGAAGGCCTCTGACGAACAGCTGCTGTGCCATGTGCATGACTGGGTTGGGAAGGGAGAAGGCAGGTGGTTTTCTGATCAATAAACGTTGTTCTGGCCAGAGACATCTTGTGGATGCAGTTATGGATTATGTCCCTTTCACATAATATGAATTTATGCTTCTATCCCCATAGGAGGCTTGGACTGCTGTGAATTATACTTGCATAGCTACAGTATGGTTCAAATTATCTGAGTAGACAAGACTTATTTCCAGTTTTTAATGAAACAATAGGGACAGATCCAAAGCCTGTCAAAATTAACGGCAGGAATCCTGTGGGCTCCTTTCCATTTATTCAAGAGCCACCTAAGAGGGCACTTTACCCTCTAGAAAGAATTTTAAATATAATTCTCCATGACTTGTGGGCTTATTTTCCCTCCCAGGCTAGCAGAGAGGACCCCTATTATTACTTTTGGGAGGTGGTTCAGATGCTGGTATTGGACGTGAATTCATTGAGAATGTAATTAGGAAATACATCACTTCAGCATTTTTTATTGTAAACATACATCACTCTAACACACCACTGTTACAAAATATATACCCAATATTCTGGAAATCTGGAACAAGCCCGTTTGTTTCAAGAACAGAAGGCAGGCAACTTTTCTTCAGGATCACAAAAATGTGCTGAAAGAATGCTTTGCATTAAATTCTAGAGTCAGTGGGTCTAGGCCCGCGCACGTGCGGCTGAGGGTGTAGCTGTTGGATGTGTAGCCTGTGGAGATGGCAGCAATTCTGGGAGGCTGATTAATGAAGACAGGCACCTTGAGAAGTAAAACCATCCTTTTCCTTCACAGTGTGGCAGATTTTTTAAAAAGACCTCTGTACAGCTCTCCTGTGTGCAGTGTTTTGTACGGCCTGCGTGTGCCTTTAGAAATAGCCTTCCTTGTTGTGTCCAGGGAACACAGGTATCTGATAATATTTCTGGTGCTCTATTTGCTCTCCATAATCTGGTTTGCTGTTTCAACCCTTCCAGTGCAGAAGAAATTACTGCCCAAGTCAGAAATTAATGGCTTTTTGCATAAAGGCTTAATTATCCGTCACCCTTAGTCCTTTTGTGAGTTAGTAGTTTAAAATATTCCTTGCCTGATCCAAGAGACTGCCTACTCAAACCTGAGTGTTTGTAGCAGATTTACTTGACTTAGTGTTTCCTCTTTTGTTATTTGTCACCTTTGATTTTCTGCTTTTTGCTTATTTCAATGCTGGGTACCAATGTAGCAATCATTTTTGGGCAGTGGGTCCTACGAACATGGTTCTGCCTTATGCCAGCATAGCTGGTGGCTGACCCTCCCTAGAAAACGTCATTTGTCAAAATAATAGCTTTTAGTAGAGATGAGTTTCAGACCTTGTTGGGAAGGGGTTGCACAGCATTTTAAAACAAAAATAATCTATTTGTTCGCCCAAAATACATATTCACCATTTCTTCTTTCTTTCTGCCTTTTATTAATCTGTAACTAATTGAAAAACTAGTCACAACTCAGCCAAAGTGGACCTTGTTTAAACCAAGTGGACATTTAATTTGGGGCTAGACTAATTATTTTCAGGATTTCTTTCAGTCTGAACCCACACTAATGGCCAGTGTAAAAATGGTTGAGCTGACTTGCATGCCAGCATCTAGGTGCTTTTCCTTCAAAGCCATTTGTCTGGTGCCATGGTGATTTACTGAGGCAACAGCCCAGATGAGATCCTGCAGAACCCAAAAAATGGTGCCCTCCACATGCGGGTGCTGCCAAGAAAATTGCTGGTTCCAGAAACTTTGGCAAAGAGCACAAGGAAGAGGAGCTCCTGTCCACCCTGGAGCACAGGTAAACTTAAAGATGAGCACAATCCTGGAATGGTGTTGGTTCAGGCCATCCTACAAAAACTGCTGCAGCATCGTGCTAGGAGGCAAGGCTGTGCTGAGAATTTGTGAGACCATGTGATGTCCTATGGTAAAGCTACAGCCAGGACACAATTTTCTGCTGAGAAATTGCAGATTATGGCAAAAAACAGACCTATCCCAGGCTGTGGCCCCACCTGCTGCACGGTGTCTGAGCACCAGCATTTCTGGTGTGACTCTGGGTCTGCCTCCCCTACTCCATCCGTGCTTTGCCTGCACAGTTCTTCTTGAGGAGTAGGATGAAGCTCAAAAATGAGGAAAGAAGGCAGATTTATTGCTGATTTAATGTGACTCCAGACATAGTCCCCAGGGAGGGGCACACACAGCGGCAGTAGTAGCCTTTGGCCAGGAAAAGGGTTTAAATGTAACCACAGGCTTTCCCACGCACTCTAAAACCCCATTTGGAGTGAGGGTTATCTCTTGCAGTGTTAGGAACTCACAGGCCCTTGTGCTACCCTGTGAATCAGAACCAAGCTCAGCAGCCACCTCCTTGCTTTGCAAATACAGGGTGGTGGCAGGGAACTAAAGCAACAACAAAATGTCCAAAACGCTTCTTCCTCCGAGGGGTTGTGCATTGAGGAAAGGTGTCACTGAGATTTTTTGGATCAGGAGGAGTTCATCTGCACCCCGCTGGGAAGCTGCTGTGCTTCTTGCTCTGGGGCAGAGTCCACATTTGCCCAGAAACCAAACAGAAAATCCCTTCTGCTGTCCTGGTTCCAGACAGCAATATGGAGAAAACCACATTAAAAATGGCCCCTCTGAAATGACATATCAGAATTGAGCTGTACCATAATACTACTGCACAGGTGCCTTAAAATGATATTTGGTTATTGCAGGAGTGGTTTATTTTTACATCAGTCAGTCCCTTACTTGTTCTATCTCTGTACCTTCTCATTGGCTTGGATTTTACGGGAAAAAAAGCTAGTAAATAATTAACTGTTTCCAATTAATTTTGGACATGATTTTCATATTGATTTTGTCAGTTCAGAGTTAGGGTCCTTGAAATGTTGCCTTGGAGTACTTGCTTTTTGTTATGATTTTCTTAGCAATTGAATTTATTAAAGCAGTCCGTTGGGAATGGGATATTCATCTTTCAATTTGACAAACAAAAAATCTGGGGAACCCAAGGAAATTCTTTCCTAGAATACATGGTTAACATGAATTCTCTTCTTTGCAAACCCTGTGCTTCAGGGTGGGAGAAAAACCCATGCTAAGACTATATATTATTTTATTATTTTACACATGTTATACAGTCGTACATGCACCTTTACTTCATATAGCATTGACAGCTTTGTCGGGCAAGTCTGACTTTCTTTACTGGTCTTCTTTGTGCTCTTAAATCTCAGGAAATGAGTATGCAACAAATTAAGCATTGGACTCCTAGGTTCCTTCTGCCACCTGTTATAGACTTGAACCTCCTCAGAACAACTACCTAGAATTTAACAAAAAAAAAAAGTAATTCATCTCACAGCCTGTAGTTAAAAATCCTCTTCTGTGCAATATCTTTCTTTATCATGGTAGCTTCTGAGTGCTCTCCCTAGCCAGAAATGAACCAGATGACCTCTGTTAGTCAATTTAAAGTCAATACAGTCTATAAAGTTCTGTTACCATCTCTTTCCTTAGAAAAGTTGCTGAGGTATTTACTTACCTGACTGCTTGTTTTTTAAGATCTGACTGTGTGTCTGTACAGACCCCAAAACTGTCAGTGCCTTAGGGTTGCTGTCGACACGGATTCAGCTGTCACTGAATTGCATGGAATTTTGTCCTGAATCTGGCAAAGATGAAGCACTTTTATACTCAAGTGGTATCAGGGCAGAACAGAGCTTCTGACAGCAAATGAGAACACAATGCAAGACTTGAAAACACAGGTAAACCCAGGCCTAACCTTGAAAGCTGTCACTGAAGGGAAGACTTAAACCTCAGGATTCTTGGAGAAGCAACTGGAGATAATCCCAGGTTCTCCAGTTTGTTTTGGGGTTACTTATCTCTAGTTCTGCTTAATTCCACATTTATAATCTTGTATGGAAAAACCAGAACTGATGAAATTGCAGTCATCATCACTGGTGAGGAGCTGATGGACTCCCTGACCTACCATAGTCTCTTACAGGCAGTGCTGCTGGTCAGTCAGACAGGAATGCAGGTCCTGAACTTGTGGTCTGTCCTTGAGGATCTTTTGGTGCACACCCTCAGCCTCTGGAGACAGCTCTGCAGCAACTGCCTCCCAGAAAGGATATTTTCTTTCTCTTGCAAACATAACTCTTTCTGCTTGGGCTTGATTCTGGACAACTGTTTCTGCTCACTGTGATGAGCTCAACCTGGCACCCGTGGGTAATGGGGATTAAACTCTGAGCCAAGTTACTCCAGAATTCCAGTAACGTCCTTGAATCACCATTCAACTTCTCCCAATTCCCCTGAAACAGAGCAGTAAAGCAGTTGAGGGGAAGCCAAGAAGGGCTTGAGGTTTCATTCCATAACTCTTTTGTGAACCTGAACAGGAGTAAACTGAACACAGGAGGATCTCCTCCCTGAGCAGGAGCTGTATTTCTGTACAGTGCTCAGCCATCCCCAGGGGTGCAGGTGAGGTGTCGGGATACCTGAGCAGCCCTAAATTGCTCTGTTGGCTGCCCAAATTCTAGTCTAAACTCAGATTTCAACCCTATTACTAGGAATTAAACCAGCTCTAGGAGCTGCCTAGTCTCTGCCACTTTGCTCATGTTGACTCATTTTTGTAGTATATGGGAACCACTCAGGGTGAGGAAATTCAATAGACAAAGGCCTAGCTGTGTATTCAGAGTAATTTACATAAGAGATTTGGCTTTGGGCATTCCCTGTATCCTGGAAATGTGAAGAAAATACTTTCTTTCCTTTAAATGAAAAGCATGTTTTTCAATTACCACAGTTTAAAGAGTCATTAGCTTTCCTTGGGATCACAGAGGACCAGCTGCTTTTTTTAGATTGATGTGATGGGAATTCTGAAAATTGTAGCTGCAGAGCAGGAAACAAAAGGCAGGAGGTGGTTTTGCCTTTACTGGGTTAGCTCCTGGTTGCTGTTTTTTTGTTGATATCATTGAGTGACACTGCTTGTTATTTGGGCACGTGTGAAATATTAATAATATCTAGCAAAATAATAGTATTTCAATGACATTAGTTCCCTTGTCAGTGTTGAGATTTCTGGGCTGAAGCACCTCATTTCTGGGCAGAACACCCACAGAACCACCTCATTTTACTAGCAGCCAGTCCTTGATAGGTTCATCAAATAATTACTTCCTTTTCTTCCCTGATTCACTGTCACCACAGAGGCAGAAGGTTGGTTCAGGGGACTGATAGTGCCCTCTTGAACAAATCACCAACCTTTCCTCAGCCTCTAAGTAGAGACCACTCTGATATTAGTGACACACCATATGGACCATAACTTTCTTTGTCTAGATCTAAATTTTGATGCTTTTTGGCAAACCAGGCGTCTGTCTGAAGGAATGGCAGAATTTTTCTGTGTATCAACTCCACTGCATAAGTGAAAAAGATTTTGCAATGATTCTTTTTTTTTTTTTTTCTTTCTTTCAACAAGCTAGAATAACTAAGTTAAATACTTTTGGGGGAATATTTATTAATGTTGGAAAGAGTGTCTGGCAGTCTTCAGGATATAATATACACCTGCATTTTGAAAACAGATTATTCCTTAGCTGCACAGGAATAGTATTCACTAAAAAGGATCATAATGAGTTCTGAGGCTAGTAAAGCTCATTATACCAATTCAACAGAAGAAAACGTTTTTCTGCAAACCATTCATATTTTTCCAGGCCACAAATCTAACAAATTAATATAGGATTTACAAGGTCACATGGCTTTTCAGGGAAGAAAGGTTTACTTTATGGTGTTGTAAAGTAAAGAATTTATTATCACTTTAATATTCTGTAAAAGTAACCTCAAGATTTACAGCAGACTGAAAGTTAAATATTGGCTTCTTTATAAAAATATATATAAATATATATGTACACATATAAAGGAAATGTAGAAATTGATATTTGGAGTTTTTAATCAATGAATGCATGTTTAGGATTCATGTGGGATGGCTGTACATGTATGTATATATATTTGGATACACATTTTAAAAATATATTGTCCTCAAAAGCATTTTTGAATCACACTGATATATTACCAACTGATTTTCTGACTTCAGGATTAGTTTTGGTTGCTTAGAGTTACGGAAGCCAAAAGTTGTGGACAGCTAAAGATATATGAGGAATTCATAGCTCTATAATGCCCCCAAATTACACATACAGGAAGCTTTCAGTTAGATTGATAGTGTAGTATATCATTTTGTTGTATACAAAGATCTTCTCACAATAATCCAATTTGCCATAATTTGATATATTGTTTCTTGACAAACGAGAATTCTGTAGTTTTTATTCACCCAAACTTTACACGCACAATTCTTTAATTGTATTTCTTTCAACAAATTTAACCTTTAGAATTTTTTAAGACAAATTTAAATCACTCATATATCTAAGTTACTCCAAGTTCAGAAGAATTGCTAATATATACTCAGTCAATTTAATCACTTTAGAAAATTTGGGTTAGGTGCCCTCAGAGGGTTTGAGAGTTTTTACTTTTTTCCTTCATCCAGTTGGCCAACATCATGCAGTGATGCTCTTGGATGACTTTTTCAGTAGACAAGAGTTCTGCTGAGTGCAGGAGCTCCTTTGTAGCAGCTCTTATCTGCTTGCCAGACCTGGACACCAGCTGTGAAATTCCCCAGCAGTGCAGGGCAGGGAATGGGTGTTGTGAATTTGAATGGTTCTGGGAATAAAGATTATTGATTGTTGGGTTTGGAAATATTTTGCAGACCCCAGCAATTATTCCCTCATCCATAATCTACTGGGATTTACTTTCCATTTCTCCTTTATGCTTATTACCTCTTCAATCACCTATTTTAAAAAGTCCTGTAGGCTCAGTGATTCTTTTTGGTTAAATTATTCTAACCAGAAGACAAATAGGAAAATAAGAATGTGAAAGAGCTTCTTTTGTGCTTATGAGGATTTGGGACTCATATACATGGATGCTTGACCGACTCAGAATAGGTCATTTCATGTTACCAGATGTGTTAAAATAACAATCTCAAATATGTTTATTTAACAATCAATGTTAGTTCATTATTTTGCGTTTACTTTAGTAAGTCTTTAAGTAGTCTTTTCTTTTAGTAGGTCTTTAAGCAAGCCAGGCTGCTTATTTTGACTGAAGTATCCAACTTTCACCTCTCCTTGTGAGAGAACGGAGGGTAATCATGCTGCAGCAATGCCAAGCAAGGTCACAATATGCTTTCGGAAGGACTTTGTTATTTAGAATATTTGGGAATAGGGTCTGAGCCAATGTTTAGTTTTGCTTTTAAAGTGCCTGTCCTCAAACACCAGATACTTCTACAGATGATTATAAATACAGAAAAAATATAAATAATGGCAAAGCCTTTCAGATTGTGCCAGATTCCCAAACATAAGTAACCAACAAGAAGAAAAATCTCTTCTAGCAGTTTTATGATTTACCTTGTTTCCCCACAGTTTTCTTCTTTCCAAGAATGTCAGCAGGTAAAGTTTTTTTTACAGGGTTCCTTGAAAGTTAATGGGTTTTGGTGTGGGCCTGAGATGGCTGAGGAGGCGATGGGTGGCCCTGAATGGAAACATGACCCCTACCATTGTCCTCTCTGCAGCAGAGACCCCGATAATCTCAGTAGTCCTGCTTGTTTGGACTGTAGCAGCGACTCCAAGGGAATTTCACAGGCTGCTAAGTTTCAGACTGCAGCAGAGCTGACAAATCACATTTTCAGAGTATGACTTTGTCCCCTAGAATTCCTTCCTGTATCAAACTCGCCTTCCTGCCTGTTCAGGAGAGAAGAGAATCCTCCATATGTGACTTGAAGCATCTGTACTGGGAGGTCTAACTCTTGCTGCTGTCACGGGGGAGAGTGCTCGGGTAAAACAGCCACAAAATGCAACAGTCCCAGTGTGAAGCACCAACGCCAGCGTGAGATACTTGATTCAGTTCCTGTGAAATGTCCTTCAGCATGGACTTTTCCTCCTGGTTTCCATGGAGATGGATGATCTATCTTCTTATTTTTAACTGCAGCTTTTCTGAAGGTGGGGGGAACACAAATGGAAATGCATAGTAACATTGATCATTATATTTTTTTACTTAATTAAAAATATGTGCCCCGTTCTTGAGAAAAAGTCAAGAGATCACACTGATGATGAAAAAATTCTGGCAATGGTTGTTTTCTTAATTCTGAATGTGTAGCAAAGGGTTAACTTTGTGTGTCTTTCTTTTAATGAAATAATCACGAATTAGGTTTGGCTCCACTGAAGTCAGTGGTGTCGTCCACAGCGGAGTGGGCAAACTCCACTGATATCAGAGCAGCTGGGTTTTGCCCAAACTGTAACTGAGGGGATTTCTCACAGTGAACCTGAGGATGAAAATAAACCTCTCTCTAGTGTGTCTTACACTTCAAGCAAACCTATTTGAGGTGGATAAGCTGTGACTGGACTGTGAAAGCCATCTCAGTTGTAGAAGGGCTGAAATAATAGAAAGTGTCACAGTGACCTGCTCAGCAGTGGGCTTGCCACGTGTGAATGTCACTATTCAGTAGCAAGGCACAGCAAAAATACAGTTTGATGATCAGCTAAATGAAGTTGTGCATTATAGACTTTTGTTTCTAGGTTTATTGTGATTTCTGGACCAGGAAAGTCATGAAGAGTTTTTATCATTTTGGACAGCGATGTGTGCATAGTACAAGTTTTCTCACACAATAACCACTAAGACAGTCTTAGTATTTAGTGTCACTCGTGACTATAAAAATGTGTTTATTAAGCTCAAATACAGGTTATTGGATTGTTTGTCTGACAAGGCTGAGAAGTTTTGTTAAAATTGGATGCTTTCTGATGAGTGCTTCTGGTCATGGAATACAAGAATTAGACATGGAGAATATGGATTAACATGCTGAATTCAGGTAAAAATCTTATGAAAAATATAATTTTAAAAATTCTATTTTTTTTTCAGTAATCTAAAATACGACTAAAGCAAAATTTATGCACACTTAGTTTTTCCAATGTTTCTCCAAATGGCAAACCAGGTAGTTTAACTTGTGAAGTCTGCAGGAAAGCCAAGGCTCTGCAACATTTTTACCTTCTACTTCAACCAATCCACCACCTATAGCAATGTGGCATGTTCACTCCTGCCCAGCTGGCAGGGAGGTTGCCTATATTTTTAGTTCTGTAATATTGACTGAAAGATAAGAATATTCACTGAATTTTGGGGGTGTTTTGGTAGTTGTTCCTTCTGTGCATGAATGTGTGTGACTGTTTCTTGGGTTGGAGGAAGGAGATCAAAATGAGAAAAGTAAAAGTGTTTTTAGCTGCAGCAGGAAGATGATTTGGAGGAGGGGGTCAAACCTCTCATTCTCCTGGGACAGGGCTAGAAAGATTTTCTTTGTTACCTAGTGAGACTATTTGTCTATTGTGACCCTTGGAGCCATGCACCTTGCTCTGTTTCCATAAGGTCCGAGTAAAAACAGGAAAATTAACTGCATAGTTAAATTTCACTGCATCTGACATGCTATTCCTGTGTTGTGTGAAATGAAAATTTTTCAACTGGCACAAGGCATGAGTTCAGCATTCAGCAGTAGGTACCTGCCAAATCTGAAGCTTTAGAAAAAGAGAGAGAGGAGAGAAGGGGAGATGATTTATTCCATCTCAATAAAGAATTTAACCATATGTAACAGCTGGACTACCTATGATTTTTTACACGTGGATGGCTTCAGATGTGGCCAGAAATAATAATGCACTTTGGGCATTCAGTGAGTGTGAGAAGTTTTAACCCAAAACAGTAAAGAGGGAGGGGAAGCTACAAGTCTTTTTAAGTGAGATCTTGCATGAAAATACTGTCCCAAATGGCTAATGCATGGCAGCAGTGATAAACTAATGCTGGGGACAGCCATTGTGAGAATCCCAATAACCTCTGACAGGTGCCAAATGAAATCTCTATATCAACCTCTGCCTTCAGAGGCTGCATATTCCCAAAAGGAATATTTACTCTTCTTCTCTTATTTCATGCTCCATCCTCTTCTACCTGCCAACAGCTGTGAAGGCTGGGGAGCTGCCTAGAAGGCTCTTTGCAGTCTAAATTAAGGAGGCATGCTAATTTAGGAAGATTTCTTCAAAACTCTGGGAGGTGGTGAATATGCTATAATTCTGTCTCATTCATATTCTTCTTGAAGAATTCTTCTCCTTGAATAAGAGATCTTCTTTCAAGACATATATATTGGGGCACAGCTGATGGACCAAGGTTGATTTTTTTTTCCTGTTTCCCAAGGTTGATTTTTTTTTTCCTGTTTCCCAGACTAATTCCCTGTTTTCTGACACTGGATGCTGGTAATCTGGTACTGAGGATTGTACCCATGCATTAATTTTATTTTATTTATTTTTCTGGCACATGATTCTATTAAGAGTATTGAAACAAAGTAGTTTTACAAAGGTGGGGATGGCTGTTCCCATTTGGGGGAATATGTCTGGAGCTGGAGAAGGTGCAGCCAGGATGGGAATGACAGTCCTTAGTGAGCAAGAAGTCCTCTGGGCACAATTTAGAGCAGCCCTGACATGGTTCTAACCTCTAGTATGGAAAGGTAAAATGTCTTCCAGCTGCCTGCTGGATCTGGAAGCAAGAAATTTCAGCAGCCTTCCCCTGTGAGGCCCTGTAGAAACTATGTTCAGTAGCAGAGAGAGCTGCTTAAAGGAAGAAAATATGGAAATTTAAAGAAAAGTTTCAGAAATGAATTGCTTTGGGTTCTGAGGTTCAGAAGAAAGCAAGGAATGGAAACTCTTTGGAAAAAAATGAAAAGGGATCGTGCAAGCCTCAGTTTAGCTTTCCAAAATTTCAGAGCCTGCCAGGGAGGTCTATGCAGGATTGCAGACCCAAGGGAACAACAAACCCAGTTGGATTAAACTGGCTTTCCTGCCAGCTCACTAAGACAAGTGGGAAGTCCGAGGTTCGTAATCTCCTTTTAAGTTTTCTCTGGACTTAACTTGCTTGGAGTTTGTTTGCTTGTTCCCTTCCCCCACCTTCCTGCCATTTAGTAGGAAAAACGAAGGATAAAATGCTTATTCTCTCCTCTCTTATTAAAATACCCCAAAACAAGCACGGAACAGAGCGGAGAGAAATAACCTCTGTGACCGCCAGCCAAAACTCACAAGTAGTATGTGCATATCTGAAATAGTTGGTGCACTCGCGTAGGAAATCGCTGGATATTTTACACCTCTTGCAGCGGTTTAGTAACTGGCTGTGGAAGCTCATTCCCCACTTGAGAAAGTCATGAATTATACAGTTTTTACATCTGTTGAGCATGTTGTGCTTCTCAATCATCCAACTATACTGAGCCCTAAGTTTTCAGCCTTCACAATGAGATCACTGTTTTCAAGCACGTTCTAGTGGCATTTTGTCAAGCCATGTGTGTTTTCAGGATGGGGGCAGGGAGGGAGGAACAAAAGTATGCTGCTGTTTCACAGGACTACAATCTACTTTTCAGCCTACATAAAACTGTGGCTGACCCATCAGCAAGAAATATTCTTTGTTTACTACTTCTTCTCCCCCTTGAAATGATCTGACTTTTGTTAGGAGGAAGAGCACAAAAGGGAAGAATATGTTTTTCACTTTTGATTTCCATACCTGAATATCTTAGAAAAACCCTGACCAAACCAAACAAACAATCACCAATCTGAAAAACAACAAACCAAAGCCACAAAGCTCAGTCATCCTTAATTTCCTCTTAATGCATTTATTTCTCTTTGTGAAGATTCATTTTTGCCTCAGCTCTGTGGTGTTATGAGTTAAACTCTGCTATTGAATGAGATCCGACCATGCTGTCACTGAGAATAAGGGAAATATAGAGTTCTAATTTTATGTAGGTATAAAGAAACTGCAGACACTAATTAGCAGATGCTAAATCAAATTTCTCCACATTCACAATAGCAGGAGGTAAATTCCATACAACAAAGAACAAACAATTTGGTAAGGGCCAAGGAGGGAAAACCTTTGCAGAAATTATCCATGGATAATCTTTCCAGTGGAAGCAAACAGAGAAATGAATACATTTATCTTCAGTCACCCAGGACTCATTGAGATCCCTTCAGGCTGAGCAATTCACAGGCAGATAATAATTTCTTGCACTGAATGTGTTTGATCATTGTTATATTAAGATTTTTTTTTTTTTTAAGTTTTTTTCCTGGACATGGTCATTCCTCACTTAAAAATTGTTTGACCATGGTAACATTTCTCCTGGTTAAAATTCAGATGCAAAAAAACCACCCCAGTATATGTAATGAAGGTTGACTGCTCAGTGCATAGAAATAACTGAAGATTTATGCGTCTTTTGTACCAGCTTTTTGGATTTGGACTAAAATCCACTTGCTTGTATAATTTTTACATTGTTTGAAAAAGATGAACAGGCATTCCTAAGTAGATAACAAGCACTGGTAGAAAGGCACTGAAAATTATAGCCCTGTGTAAAATAAGTTGGACTAGCAGTTGGATCAAAAATGTTCTTGCTGAGAAATAACAGGCAGAGAAAACCATTCTTAAGGCAAAACTCCTCTAAAGCAGTTAGGCCCTCAGTGCTTAATTCAGGTAGTCTAAGTGACTGTAATTCATCTGTTTTCCTGGTCCTGTGAGCGTGCAGGGCCAGCTGGGCCCAGCTGGGCTGTGGGAGCGTGAGGAAGGAAAAGCTCTGCTGCTCCCTGCTGTGTCCTGGGACAGCTGTCAGACCTGCCTGTGGCTGGTGCTTTCCCTGCTGCCCAGGGCTGTGCAGAGGAATGGGCAGGGAAGGGAGGGGGTCCAGTAGGAGCCAAGGACACTTCTCTGCAGTTCCTACCTACCCCCTTAGCCCCAGTGCTCTCTGCTTCTCCCTGAGTGTGCCCTAAGCCCCTTCCCGAAATGCCCAGATCAGCTGCTGCTCTGTGACTGTGTTGACATGGCCAGAGAAGTGTTTTGGCTGTGGGACTAATCTTGACAGCCTGCACCCCCCAGCTAAACCTGACCCATTCCATCAGTTTTATCCATTAAGCTCAGGATAATCCACACTATGCAAGGACTGGAGATACTGCACTGCCATCTCTTAGCCCATGTATAGAATAAACTTAATTTTCTCTTAATTTTCATCTCATTAGCGTATTCTAGCTAAGCTCAGCAGCATCTCAGTGAAATTTTAGGAGGAACAAAAATGAGTTGTCTGTACTCTGCTCTGGGATGTGATTATGTGACCCTGGTATTGGCTTAATTGGTTAGGGCATGATGTTAAAAACACCAAGACTGGGGGTTCAGTTCCTGTATGGGCCATTCACTTATGAACTGGACGTGATCCTTGTGGGTGCCTTCCAACCCTGATACATAGAGGGTCCTGGTAAACCATGTTACTGCTCCATCCCTACATCCCTGCCTGCAGAAAGAGACCTCACACCTGTGGTTTCCAGAGATGTGCTGAAGAGTCGTGACTTGTTATCACCCAATAAAGAGCCACAGCAAGGTATAGGAAAAAATAAAATCCCTCTTTGGGTGCCATATGGCTGTGGTTGAAGTTCCTAAAGATGCTTGTGCACCTGCAGCTAAATGCAACCTGCATTTCGCTTGTATTCTAAATGAATAAGCAAATCCATTTCCATACAGAGCTTGACAAGGTAGAGTTGCTTGCTACACCTAAGTGTCCTCATGCTGGGTTTGAGGTTTTGCTACATAAGCTCACTATGGGACTCTGATTAACATCTGTGGTGCCTCTCTCTGTTCTGTTTAGATCATAACACCCGGTGTTTCCATTGTATGTATGAGCAGTATCCTTCTTTATCCTATTGCAAACATTCTATGTAGTTTTGCCAGGATGCAGAAATACTATTAACAGTAGGGAAAAATAATCTGTGACTGGAATTCTACTTGGCATGTATCGACTGAATGTAAATTGATGTGTAAAAATCAAAGCTGGCGGGAAAAAAAGTCCCCAGAAGGGGATGAAGCTCACAAAAGAAAATAGTTCACTAAAAATCACTAAAGTATATTTTAATTTATGATGTTTACGTTGAGCTCAGTCATGACAGAAGTTAAGAAAAGGGGTGAAGACTGGAAGAGGGCAGCCTACAGGTTAATATTAGCTGCACTCTTTGCTTCAGGACACTGTCACGGGGAGGATGAGAAGCCAAAGCATTTTTTGGTATCACCACTTGCATGTTAAATGGGATTCTCTCCTCGAAGATATTTTTTGCGTTGTCAGAGGAAGGGAAGAGCAGCTGCGAAGTCGGGCTCGTCTCATGCCGACCGCAGAGCCCGCCCCACCCCCCTGGAAATCTATGCCAGATGCAGGAAAGAATGAGCAAGGGTTTCAAAGTGGACACTCAGCACATGGGAGGGAATATTTTAGCCACTAGAAAGCCTTGGATAATTTCAACAACTCTCGGTACTTGAAGCTGTTCTTCAAGACAGTGTGTCTCAAGTCTCTCCGTGGTGTAAAATAAGGAGCTGTCTTCTTCCCATCTATGTGGAAACCAAGTTCAAGAGCAGGCTGCTGAAAGCCTCTTTTGATACACTGTCTGCAAGCTTGCTGTGAAGTAGAACTAGTAAGTGCTGGCTTTAGAGCAGCAGCAAGCAGGGAGGGGAAGGAGGGGAAGCAAAGATCTTTGCCCAGCCTCTGAGACAATTAGGCATTTTCAGGCTCACTGTCTCCAGAAGGTACCTTGATTCTTCAGCTGTTAGGACTGGGATTGACTAAAAAAATGGGGAGAAAATGCAACAGAAAAACTTAAGAAATGCTTTATTTGTAAATATCAACAGAAAAGTTCAGCTAGAACAGCTGAGCACTCAGAACTCCAGCTTTATTTTCCAATTATTTTGAATATTTTCATAAAGTCCTGTCTTTTAGAAACACAGTTTAAGTATTTTGGGCTCCTTTAGCTAGATACAAGAGAAAAAACAGAACAAAACATGTCTCCGAGAGGATCCATTTCAGGAGAGGCCTTTCCCTTCTTTTGCAGAAAAGTGCTTTGGTTGAAAAAGTGTGACTACCTGCATCATTGCACTAAGTACAGAGAGTTAACACGGGACATCTTGGCTCTGCCATGAGCACTCCCTGTGAAGGCACTCACTCCACCCCTCGCTTTGGACCAAACCCACCAAGTGAACTCAGCCTTTGGTGTGTTGAGCAGCCAGCAGTAGATACAAGCTGAAGACAAAAAAGAGGAAACAGGTGTGTAAGGAGGCAAAGAATGAGGGCAGACACTTGGACAAGGTTACAGATCTGCTGAGAAAGATGATGAGTCTTCAGCTAGGAAGTTGCAGGTAGAAAGGAGAGAGGGAAAACCAGGTCACAAGTTTAAAGGAAAATGTGTGTTTTCTGCTTCCTTCCTGGGCTTCAGTAATAAACTTAGTTTCTCTGGTCCTCCACCACAGCCATCTTTATACTGCTCTAATTTCTTGACTCACTAACTGATAAACAATTTTAATGACATAGTACTAGGGATGTTTTCTGAAGAGCTTTTCATATTTTCTATCTTCCAGTGTTGCAGCAAATTGCAGTTATTTAGACACAGCTGCTGCCTGCTCCAAGTGTGTTTTTAGTGTCAAGGTAGGCTGGATGTTCAAATCTGAAGGTTGGGTCAGAGAACTCTTGCCATCAGTAATACACTTGTTTTTCTCTTGAACAATGTGCACCTTATTCTTCATGAGCAGTGGGTTGAAGCTATACCCTTATTTCAATTTACGTCAACATTGGATGTAAGTGGAAATATTATATATATCATTGTGGATTGAGACATTCATTCTTATATTTGGTCATCTGTCTATCATGGATATACTTCATATCTAAGCTGAACACAATATGGGAAATTATATTAGGAATATCTCTTTTCTTGGGTTTCCCACGTGGAAACCATGAATCATTTCCTATAAGCCATACCCAGGGGATCCTGGGCACTCAAAATCAATAAGGTGCTGCAGCCCTCTGGTTGCAGAATTGGTTTTCACAAGAAAATTTTGCTCTGCCTTTCATAGTCAACAAGGTTGTGGACTGCTTTTCTGAACATTACCCAGGCTTAGCCATGTGTTAAAATCTCTTGCCCAAATAGTTCCTCACAGGGTTCAAATAGTGCTCAGCAAACATTAGCTTTAGTGCTGTGGTCTGCTGGCTGAGAATTGCACTTACAACAATCATTTAAACAGAAGCTTAAATACAGGTATCCCCTTAGACCAACACAAAGACACCCAATTATCATAATGATAGAAAATTGTGTCCAGTCTGGGGAAAATAGTTATGATTATAGCTTTGAATGCATTAGTGAGCATTAAGCATTAAACTACTCTGCCAAGTCCTCTCCTTCTCTTTGTTGTCATGGCCATTTCTAATTTGGGTTGTGCTTAGTACAAAACTTTTCAGCACCTTTTTGTGGATCTGTGGATCTTGTGGGTCATCCTTGGTTTTCATTTAAGACAGCTTGATTCTGTAATGTCAGGTTGTGCAAAAAAACCCAGTAATACCACTAACTAATCTGTAAAGAGTATGTTTCTAAAAGACAGAACTTTAAGGGCATCCCATGCAGAATTGTGGTTTTATTTGATCCATGCCTTTTTTTAAGCCCTGTTTCTTCCATACCTTTTGAAATCCCCACTTTATTGCCACAGAATCATAAATGTGAAGGCTGAATTAAGGGATACAAAGAAACATTTTTTTTTTCTGAGGAACTTTCAACCTGCAAGGTCTAGATACTGGACGTGAGCCTAGCAAAACCCTCAGTGGAAAAAGTACTGTAGTACAACTACTTTTTTTCATGTCTAAATATTGTATTTCTTGAGTCTTGCTTATTTGATTCTCAGGCACAGAGGACAAGGCACTTAAAATGAAAGAGGTCTAGAAATAAATACTGTGTTTTGACCAATAGCATCTAAATATAGAATAATTCTAGTAAAAAAAAGAGAAATATTTTCCAGAGAAAGAGCTGCTTGTCTTCACTTTTAATTCTTTAAGCTTTCTGGTTTTTTCCTCCTCTTAGCAGTTTTAAGTTCAAAAACCTAATACCTTTCGCAGAAAAAAATCGACAATATTACAATAGCAAAAACACCATATCCTTTATAATGGAACACCTATTCAGGATATCAATAAGTTAGATGAGCCTTTCATAAAAGCATAACAAAAAAAAGGGAGAGCTGTGCTTATCGTCTATAAGAACACCTCCCAGACAAATTACAAATAAGGGCAGCTCTGATACTGCATTCCTTTTCACTGGCTTCAACCAAATATATAGGGTTGAGTATGCTCATGATCTGGATTAAATCAGGAAGGTTATCTAAAGACAGATTTAGATCTAAGGAGAACTAGGATTCAGAAACTTTAATCTGGTCTGTGATAGAGTAACAGCTTTATAAAGAATCTCATTTGAGTGACTTCTGAATGTTGATGGTCAGAAATAAAAGTTTTTTTGGGTTCTTTAATTCTGCTATGAGGAGTGCCCCCTTCATTTTCTTAGAGAGTTTAAAAGAAAAATTATTTTGCAAAACACAGCCTGTAGGTGATAGAGTATTTCCATGAAAACTATTTATGAAAAAACCTGTGATTTACATATTCTTCCTTCTTTCTCTTCTCCTTTAAGAGAAAAGGAAAATCCCATTGTCATTGTCTGATTAAAATAATTCTCCTGAAAGAAGGAAGATTCTGCATGGAATGCAGCCTTACATTACTTTTAATATGGAATTGCATCAAATTGTGTCAGGGATGGAGTAGAGACAGTGAATTCAGCAGATATTACACTTCCCTTGGCCTGTAGTGACTATTGCCATAAAATGAAAGGGCTGGAAGTTCTTGCATGTGGTACAAAAACCTTGAGGACAACATATTCAAGTAAAAAAAAAAATCAGAACCAAAACCCAGAGCCCAAACCCAGCTGGAAGGGTTCTTTCAGTCATCAGCTGAAAGAAAGATGATCATTGTAATCTGGTTTGGGTTGTTACCCAGTCGATATGTAATTAATCCTCTCTGCACCTCCTTCCAAGTCTCTCTTTCCAGGATACTGGAAGAGCATGAGTAACTCTGCATACAGAGTTGCTCCTATGTGTAACTTCCTCATGTGTCACAGAATTAACCTTCAGATGGTGAGCTTAACTCTCACCATAGCCCTTCACAGTACTGGAATTGTCCAGATGGAGCTGTGTAGGGCCTGAGACCTTGGTATCACCTCCTACTTCAAAATTCTTCTGAGCATTCCCACTTCTGTGTCTATATTAATGCCCCAAGTATCACTTCTGGGTGAAGCCTCGTGCTCAAATCTCTTTTGCTATGGGATCTGTACTTCAGCACATTGGCTTTGGTGTGAAGTAAGCATCAGCTGAAGAGCTGCTATGAATGGGCCCTTCTCCAGAATAGGGGCCTTCCCTTAATATTCAGAACAGCCTCTCTAAGTGGCCTCTGTGATTATTCTCTAAGCACAAATAGCTCTCCTTATAAAATTGCCAAAGTCGTGGATAGCATGAGCTTTTCCTCGCATACTGTTAAATCAGTCATGCAAGTAAAACTGAAGTTCTGCATCCAGATCTGAAGGAAGTTTGAAGTACAAACTGGACCAAAGTTACTTGGATTTTGGTTTTCTTTTCTTCCTGTTGTTTTGGGCTCACACATGTTCTCACATATGCCACATGAGTATGGTAAAGCAAAGCCAAAATTTAAAGTGGTAGTTAGTGTGCCATTTTTTATTTTCTGCCAAAATTAAAATTGTTTGGCCCCACACATGCTTACACAAGATGTTGCTGCTTTTAGTTTAGGCCCTTGTTATAGTAATAACTTATCTCTGATAGATAATTAATTTCTGAGGGTATTGAAACCAGGACTTGTGTAGAGAAATGGTCTCAGTCAGAGGAAAGTTAAAGGGTTGATTTAGGAATTAGGTGGTGTAAACCTGTATCCTCTGTTAGCCTGTGCTGGGTTGTTCACTGCTGTGCTTTCTCAC
Source organism: Erpornis zantholeuca (assembly GCA_013400515.1). Taxonomy (NCBI): domain Eukaryota; kingdom Metazoa; phylum Chordata; class Aves; order Passeriformes; family Timaliidae; genus Erpornis; species Erpornis zantholeuca. The sequence goes on along the minus strand of VZTN01027573.1, from coordinate 111,949 downwards.
TTAAGGAGCAGTGAATCTATGAGCAGTAACAATACCAAGTACTCAGTGTGGCTTCAGCTGTGCTCCAAACTTTGTCTGCAAGCAAATTCGTTTGCCCTTACATTTTATACGTCTCAGTGTTTGTGTTTTTCCTGCCTAACTAAATGCTGACTTTCTGCTGTTAGAAATGAAAAAAACTTCATCAATCTTCTGGCCAACTCTGCTGTCACATTTTGATTGTACTTGCACTGGTAGCTCTTCTGAGAAATGCCCCTCCAGTGAGGACAAGGGAACCTCAATAAGTCACAGGGTATTCTCACACCCTCTCTGTTTAAGTCATAAGTGATAATCACTAGGAAGAACATCAAGTACTCCATTTATGATACTGAATCAACCCCATAAATCTACTTATTTCCCCAAACCCTCTGAGGCTACCTGAGGGTTTTCCCAAGGTTCACCAGGCTCCAGATGGTGCCTGAGCAAGGCTTTGGTCTCAAAAAAGATTAATACCAGTAAAAACCTCTGTATAACCCAGCTGTCCTTCAGGTATCTATAGCAGTATCTTTGCCAGATGAGCACTAGTGACCAAGGAAAGGGCCAGAAAAGCTGTCTGCTTCTTGGGCCAGTGAAAATCTGTAGTTAGATAATTATCTATTTCTGGAGTATACTGAAAAGGTGTGCTTCTTAACACCCTTGGTGATTGCACTGTAATTGGTGTGTTTTCATTAGGCATCAGATAAGATGCTGTTTTCTCCCAGTGTATTCATCTCTCAAGATCTCTGCAGCAGCATCAAACAATTTTTGTTTTCACAACAAAGGTGTATTAAATAGGAGGAAAGAAAATCCCACCCCACAAAAGAGTAGTAACTTTGCTAAGATTGGCCAGGCTGAGGGGGGAAACTTGATAATCAATAACAACAGAAAGCCCTGGGTGGGGGGAATGCATGATGCATATCCCAAGAGGAATAATGAAGTATGCCTTGCTTATATGGTTAATCTTCTCTGTAGGCTTGCTCTGCAAATTTAAGGAAGATTAAATTTCAGATATGCTGTTTCTTGTTTTTTCTGGCAACAATAAACTTCAATTTGAGGGAGCTGGGGGAGGGAGAAGCTGAGTGGGGAGAAAGAGCCACAGTAAAGTGTCTGCTGTCCATGTAGTTTTGCCAGACTGCTGTCTCAATTGAGAGCTGTGATTGAGATTTATTGGGCTTAAAATATGAAACAGACCTTTCATGTTGGAATTCTAAATATCTTTTTAAGCAGTAGTGAGTACCATCAAATGCTTAAAGGCAACACACTAGAGTTCAAATCCACACAATAGTTTCTTCTCTCTTGTGAGCCAGCAGATTGTAGGAATCTTGCTCCATCTTCTTATTTTCGAACTGGGGAAAGAGTATGTTGAATGTTATTGCCATTGTCTGAAAATCACTTTGTCTTTTTATATTAGATTTTGGCTCAGATGATCGAGATTGCTTGCATTTGAACATGTGCATTGAATGGGCAGGTTTATCACTTAAGTTAATAAAGAAAACATTTGAATGCGTGCAAGATGTTTGCATCTTGGTAGCACATTTTATTAAACCCTTAGTTATGTAGTGGGAGCAGGAACAGCTTGGAAAAGATCTGGGCTATTTGTTTCATGCCATTTTGCCAGCCTCCTGTTCTTCTGTTACGCCAACTACGATGTTCTATGGGAAAAATGAAGCTGCCTGCTGGAGAAATAAACCCAGAGCCAAAGCTTTTCTCTGCGGACCTCGGGGGTCAGAGAGCAAAATACAAAACCCTCCATCTCTCACTAGCATTATGTTTTATAAGTATATGCAAAAGAACTCATCTTCTCCTTTAGTTTATTTAGTAGGTGCAGCAATGAGAACATATTAGGATTGTTAGGCTGTACAGCATTGTTTGTGCTGAGATCTGACTAGGCCACAGGTCAGGTAGAAGTTACATTGAACTTTGGTATCAATTATTTTATTATTTCAGATTTAATAATTGAATGGAGCTCCAACCAGCAATTAAAGACTGGATAATGAGTTTTTATTAACTTACAAGAAATGAGTCTTCTGTGGCAGTTCTATCTATGATGCATGGACCAAGTGACCTGTTGAGTCTCCGTTGCACCTGTGCTCAAGGCCTTGTTTCCATCTGTCCCAGTGGCACAGGGTAAGAGAGAAAACATGGGAGAACTACTACGAGATATAGGAGAGAGCAAGAGTAGAAATTTCTGTATCTTTCTCTACTTCATGAAGAATATCACTCAGAAAGAGTGAAAGAGAGAGAGATGAGTAGAAAAGTCCCTTTCTCTGCCGACTGGTAGATACATAACATCTGATCCACAGGGTTCATCACCTGAATTTCTCCTTTGGGCATCTCCTTTGAGGATGGTGTATTTCAGCTATGCTCAAAGGACTGTTAGATCCCTTTTCATTGCCCTGTACACCCTTTCAGAGATGAGGCTATGTCTCATTTGATTAGTCCCTGTCAGTCTTCCACAGTAGACAAACATGGATGCAGGAACCCATTTGTCTTGTTTCGAGCAATTCACTTGTTAACTCCTTAAATAAACAACTTTGACATGACTCCTTGGGTTGAAAGGGCCACCAGTAAGATCTTGGAGGTGTCATCCAGACCACTTCTAGATGGAGATTTGATGGTGGCTGTGATGCAAGGACAATTCAGGTGCTGTATTCCTCATGCTTTGGGGATCTGCACCAAGAATGTATCACACAGGTGCTCCATAGTTTGGCCTTCCAGGGGAAAACTGGTGGGCTGAATTTAGATTTTCTTAAAATAGCTTGAGATGTCTTTTAGCTGAAGGTTGATGACACTTTTGAAGCTGACAAACCCTGTGAAGGATCCTTCACTCTGTAGTTCCCTTGCCACTGCTGCAGGGCTCAGGTTTGTTAGCATTCCAGGCATGCTGCAGAGCTCATAATTTACACAGAACTTTGACTTGGAGTGGGCTGAAGAGTAATGAAGATAGAATGGATTCAGTATAATTGTTGTTTATTTTATCCAGTTATACATCTCTTCTAGTTTGGATAGCCTTTGTTGGGCAGGTCATACGTGGTTTTGCATTGTGAGCTTTATTCCTTTTCTTTATTTGCTTTTGTTGGGTCCAATTTAGAGCAAAAAACCCCATTGTCCTCATTAGTTGCACAAATCATCCTGCAAGGATGTACTTCAGTTTCTTCTGTTGTAACTGGTATTACAAGTCATGACAAAATTATCTGATTTCTCAAAAATGAGTGCATGGGTTTTTTATACCATACTTTATATGCTGTTTCTGTAAGGATACAAAAAGTACTACTTAAGTGTTAGCAAATTTGATGTGAATAAAAAACCCATGGAAATCCAAAGCCCCTATGAATGCTATAGGAATGGAGAAATATGAGTTTTCCATGTATAATAAGTGCTGTAGATGTGCTGCATTATTCATTCATCATCACTGGAGGAAGGCTTAACATTTACTTCAGAGTAAATAATAAATAAATTGTGAGGAAAATTTTAAAAAAAGCAGAGAAAGCCCCGGGAGTGTTCAATTTATTCTCTGATTTGAGATGCACAACTGAGTACCTGCTGGTCCAATTATCGGTCCAAAATGTTGGGTCTGAGATAACGAACATACTTTGGACTTGTTGCATTCCCTATGCAATGACCCTGATCCACTTCTCATTTCTTGTGTAATGTATGCTGCATGGCACTATAGCTCCACAGTGGTCTGACATTTGCATTGGCAGCAGTAGGATTCCTGGATATAGGAAGAATGACAATAGCCAGTGTGGGAAGGAATGGGTGATAGTCAGGACGCCAAACAGATGTAAAATATCTTGTCATTCCTCTTAACAGCTGTCAATCACAGCCCCTTACTAAATCAGACACCCCTGAGGGTGAGAGACTCTGTTGTCTTCTCATCTTCACAGAAGCTTCCCAGCAGGAAGCATGGTGGGACAGCTTACCTGGGAAACCCAGGCTCTCGCAACCTATATCTTTTTAGACAAGTCTAAAAACAAACAAGCATGGAAAGTGGGAGCTCCTCTCTCTTTGGGGAGGCCTTTTGGTACACATGGCCTCACTGGAGAACTGGACACAATGGAATTAGCCTCCAATTTGTATCAATTCCCATTAGGCTCAGATTGGCTCCTGTTATCCTATTAGCTTGCAGCAGCTAGAGAAACACACAGATGGGTCTGTGTTCTGAAGACCAGGACAAAGCCTTGTTATGCTTTTTTTTCCCCTCTCCCCAGGGATTACAATGGTCCCTGTTGTCTCTCTTTGTTTCAGTACTCCTTGATTGACAATACCCTGGGAGATGTCACTGTCCTTGCTCCGTGCATTGTAATAGCCTGGAGTACCAAGGGTGCTTTAGGACCTTCGTCCCCTCTTGTTTTTCAGGTGTTGTAAACATCTGTCACTGCACCACAATGACGACCTCTTGTTGAGCTTACATGTCCGATGCTCTATCACTCAGTGTCTGAGGAAGATGCAAGAGAAAACTTTAGGTAGTGACATGAATAGAGGGCAAAGAAATAGGGCAACTTTATTATGGACTATCATCTCAAAGTAGCATGTGTGGAATGTCAATTTAATAATAGAATTGACAGCTTTCCTCTGGTTTCCGCAATGCCACAAGTGTTTCTTTGACAGTTTAAAAAATAGGCCCTTTGTGGCAGGCAGTGAGTGGCACTACATACATTTGTGAATGCCCTGCATAACTGACATTCCCCCAAATGCCACTGTCCTAAGACCAGCCCCAAGAACCCTTCTGCATTGACTCGGGGTAGTGGTGCATGGAAATCTGGGGAACCTAAGCAATGTAAAATATGGTGTACAGTAGCTGGGAGGATGCAGAATAATTAAAGAGATGTGGAGTTACCATTCTGTCAGGAGGGAGTTTCTAAATCAAAGAGGATGCACGTGCCATGGCAAAAGTTGCTAAAGAGCTGGCACTAAATTTTCAGGTGACTGATGACAGTATTTTCCTCATTTTTCATTCAATGAGCACCCAAAGAAAGCTTCTACTTGTTCACCACAGAAAAATACTAGTGATGATACTAGAGGTTCATAACTTTTTTCCATTTTTCAAACAAAGGTGAAAGAAAAAAAAAGGCAGAAATGTAAATGATTTTTCTCTGGTTTGTTGTTTTATCTGGGGAAGAAATTCTAAGTAGTTCCTCTGGTTTTGTGTTCAGCTGTTCTAGAAAGCAAGGGATATTTTCTGGGGAATAATATTGCTCCTCTACAGGCTGCAAACACAAGAATAAATCAGAGATCTCTCTTTTATTAATGTGTTCTTTTCAGTGTTGAATCTGACATGAATCATCTTAGCAAAGAGCAAATCATATTCATAACATGTTTGCAATTTTAAAAGCACAAATTATTTTTCTAATTACAACTCTAAAATGACAAGTAGATATCACACCTTTATTTTGGTGTCAGCTGAGGAATTTTTCTTCCCCTTTGGAGGAACGGACTCATTCTAGTAAAGAAAAGGTGAATGACCAGAGTGGAAAATAGAATAAAATTAAAACAGTAATGTCTGTATTTTGGAAATGATGCCTCATAGACTAATTTGCCTTTCTCCATGGGCATGGACTTTATAATTAGTTTTGTCTCATAAGTTTGCACAGTTTATTTGTCTGGAAATCTAAGGAGAGAACGATTCATCTAGATTTTACACATTTTCCTGTAACAGTTTTCCAACATATACTGACAAATATATGGAAAATTTATAAGGAAAAGGAAAACCCCATTTCCTTACCACTTGGTGCTTTAGTAAAATTGGTTTTCCTTCATAGATGCAGTTTACAGTGAGTGGTTGAATGAAAGTCAAGGGAAACATCAAAACCGAGAGCCCTTATACCTCCACCCAGCAAAGCGAAGCAAACAGTCTTTGTTTATTCCCTGTGATGTGTTGGGAGAAAGCAATAATTGTCTCAGAATGAATAGTCATTTGTTCAAATGATCTGCAAAATAGACTTAAGTTTTCCTCCTGTGGCAACTTCATGAGAAAAGCAATTACTCCTGTCTTTTATGAGATTTGTCCCATTTCTCAAAGGCCAGACACACATCCTCTAAGTATTTATTTACTTGGCAACTTTTTAAATTTTGCATTGAGTTGCACTTGGGCTTATGATAGAAAGATATCTTAAGGATGTGTTCATTCTTCTGGAAGGAAGGGATCTTTAAAGGCCCCTGTGGTGTCAAAATTTACTAATAGGTGCCGTCTCTTTTATTTTTCATGTGAAACTTCTATGCATTATGAGAGACAAATCTTCAATTACCTGGTTTTAAGAGTTTAACATGAATGTTCCTTCTCTGATTCTTTCATTTATTGTAGTTTAGAATTAGAACATTAATGCACTTGTCAAATATAACTTACATTGTTTGTTTCCCTTTTAAACAGTTAATATCTTTGAAGGGAAAGCTTATGTCAGACAAGCTCAGCTCAAAAAAAGGCATAGCTTTACAGTGCTGTCACTACGAGGAGCTGAACCACGGCCAGTTTAGGCAGTATTATATCATTGGAATTAAACTGGTTTCCTGACTTCTTGAGAGAAAGTCTTTAAAAAAGAGAGGGAAGAAGAAAACAATATTCTTCTTGTTTGACTTTTCAACTTTATGGCCCTGTGCAGTCCCCCTCTCATTCCCATTATCCAAAGAAGTATGTTCCTTTGTTTGGGCATCCAGGGCATGTTGTCTCTGTTGAGTTTTGTGTGGCTACATTATATGAGGTGGTTATGTTGTGTTTAGCAAAATCCCATACCCATGGTAGCTGCAGGAGAGGTTCTGTCACTGGTGATGAAACTCACTCAGAACAGATTTTTAATTTTTTTTTTTTTGTCAAAGGCTGAGGTCAGAATGGAGGAGCACAGCATTGGACCCTTCAGGGCTATGCCCAGGACACCACCAGGAGCTGGCAGGCCTTGACAGGTTTTTTTCTCCTGGGCCATGAAACTTGGTACAGAGTGTGCTTGGAAACCCAACTTGCTCGTAGCGCAATGTATTCCTGCCAAGGAGTTAAGATCAAAATGCCCTGTACTGTCTGGATGGATGCAAATGCTCTCCAAATACCTTTTTTTTTTGAGTCTAGGAAGACAGAGAAGTAATGAATTAACTTTTGGATCTGATCATGTTTTGGGGGGCTGATGGGACGAAAAAAACCAGACAGTCTAGCCCTTACTCATGCCTCTCTGGTCACAAAAAAATTGGTTCAAGGAACAACTAAGAACATATTTCTGAGAGTTTTAGTCTGCTTCCTGTGTGTAAACAGAAGAAAGAGGAGACTTTATCAGAAATGTTGCTCACAGAACAGTTTGTCTATATCTAATTTGGAGACAAGGTTTCAGTCAGCTTGACCTCACAGTTAAATAAGGCTGGTGGTCTCAATCTGACACCTAATTAGCATTTCCCCACCTTGCCATTATACTGTCTGCAGTTTGGCTTGATCCGTGATCTCTCCTCAGGAGACCTCAAGTTGTGCAACGCTGAGCCTCATTTGGGTTGAGAGAGGAAGCTCAGCTGAGCTCCAGAGAGAAGTTTACAGAGACTCTGTCCGCACTCAGCCACCACCATCAGTCTCAGATTTTCACCACAAAACTGAAAAATAACTAATGAAAGCCTGGAGACTGCAGTTGAGCTCCAGTGAGCTGCAACATAGCTCGCAACAGTTGTGGAGACTGAACCCCGGGCGAACTGTGAGAAGCTTCCAGGGTACAGCTGTTCCCCCACCGCCCATTTGCTCCGTGCCTGGAAGGTTGCTGCACTCCTCACAACTGCTAATTGGCAATGATAGCGGAGCAAGGAGAGGGGAGAGGCTGTGCATTTGTAAAGCTCTCCACAAGTGTCAGTAAAGCCACTCTGGAGTGAAGTGCTTGACATCCCAATGCACAGAATTAATTTAGTGCATTTTGTCTATGGGGAGAAAGCAAGGTTATTCAGGCTCAAAACAGTGTTCATGTCCTTGTTCTTTAGTTTTTGTGGGCTTTTTTATTTTAATTCGATTTTAACCTCATTACTTTGCTTTACGTGGGTAAAATCAGAGCTTTTGCTGAAGTGTAAAAATTCTTTTTAAATGTTTAGAAGTTTTATGTGAGTAAAATGTTAGCACTCATCACTTCATGAAAAATTTGATATACTGAATGAAAGGAAAAAATCCCTTTCAAACAGCGAAATTTCTGTAATCTACCACTTAGGACTTGTACACTACATACTTCAGGCACAGGGTGAGATGATGATGATGATTGAAAGATATTGGAAAATTAGAGAAAAGCTCACCTGAACCAGCACAATCAACAAAATAGTCCCCCAAAGGAATGTAGTTCTAGGCACTGACTAGTAGAAAAGGTACTGTCCCTGATTCATCCAGTCTTAGTCTTTGCTTCCCAACAAGAAGGCCTAGGAACCCCTCCTGTTAGATGGAATCAGTGATCACTTTGTCTTAGAGGCAAGAAAAATTTTGGTCTTTTAACCTGAAGGAAAGCTTTCCTGTCTTGTTCTCCATTCCCTTTGCTGTGAGGAAAGCCATGCTCGATTCCTCCTTTATCTTCTAGGCCAACATGAATTTAGTTCTTCCTAACTTTGCAAAATACACCCTTTCTGTGCAGATTCTGCCATTACATCCCTTAAAATCTCCCTTAAACATAGTTCCTCTTCTACCTTCTTGACAGTAATGTAGAATCCCAGAGTCATTTAGGTTAGAAAGAACCTTTAAGGTCATTGAGTCCAACTGTAAACCTTACATGGCCAAGTCCACCATCAAGCTGTGTCCCCAAGTGCCACATCCACACTGTTTTTGAACACTTCCAGCCCACTTTCTTCTTTGGTCAAGGCTACACACCCCCATCCCCCTCAGCTGCTCCTCATTGTTCAGATCCTTCCCCAGCTCTGTTCCCTTCTCTGGACTCACTCCAGCCCCTCAATGCCTTTCTTGAAGTGAGGGGCCCAAAACTGGACACAGGACTTGAGCTGTGGCCTCACCAGTGCTGAGTACATGGGGACAATCACTGCCTTGCTCCTGCTGGTCACTCTATTCATGATACAGACCAGCATACCACTGGTCTCCTTGGCCACCCAGACACTCCTGGCTCATGTTTAGCTGCTGTTGACCAGCACTCTAGGTCCTTGTCTGCCAGGAAAAGATCAGGTCTGACAATTTCTAGCAGGATCAGGTCTGACAATTTCTAGCAGATGTGATCTAGACACAATTAGATATGTTTTAGACACAGATGTGATCTAGAGACAATTGGTTAAAGATCCAACAGGTCACTAAACCCTGTTGGCCTGACTTGTCCTACAAGGTCTATGAGAGAGAAACAGGCCGGGGTCACACAGAACTGTCCTCACACCAGCAAATGCCTTGGGTAAGGAACATCAGCTCTTACAGAGAGGCTTCTCCAACTCCTAAGCACTCACCTGCCCTGTACTCAGTTCTTCCATGCACTTTAAACCCCTTAGGTTGGAGAACTTGAGCATTTGCAGACACAGGGCCCTGTTGGCAGCCAGTAACCACCATGTGCAGGGCTTCCACTGTTGCCAAATTCATTTTGTCCTTGCACTGACACTGGGACTCACTGGAGTGTGTTGGGTTATTTCTGTCTGCTTTCCTGTAGTCTTTGTTGAAATCTCAGCTGTTTTTCCCCTCTGCAACTGATACCCTGTGTGCTGGAGCATGCTGGGACACCTGCAGCTGCACTGGAGTGAGGGACATCTCTGGATATGAAGAATGCCAGGCTGTGGTGCAGCCCTTGCCACAGCCACGGTGTAGAACACTGTGCCTCCTCCTTGGGGCCCTCCTGCACCAGGAGCAGCTGGTGAGCAGATCACAGATGAGAGAATCAGCACAACATATGAGGTTAGAGAACTGGAGAGTGTCTGCTTTTCTGCAGCACAAATGCTAAATGCCAGGGTGAATTTTTCTGGGGGAGGAGGGAAATGATACTTAAGGTGGTGCTAGGTGAGGAGGCCTCTAGAGCAATAGGTGTGATTTGACATAGACTTCCCTTGTACCAAATTATTTAGAAAGAGGTGCTTATCTCTGAAAATTAAACCCTGAGCAGCGCTACATGTGCAAGCCTCTTAGTGCTTATAAATGCTAAATCTTCTGAAACTAAATGGAAAACAACATGGAGATGGAACACCTGCAATCTCATGACAAACTTAGCAAAAAGATGCATTTAAGATACTCATGTAGAAACTCTCCCTCTGTAGAACAAAACATACCAGTGCAGTAAACCAATTTTTCCAGTGCCTATGTAGGGCTCTAGTATTTGCAGCAAGTGCATTGTGACCCATGGCATGTTTACCCTCAGAACATCTGCACGAAGTAATGAATGCTCACAGGGGATGATACGAGGCATGGAGAGTCAGAATTTGGCCACCTGGTAGCTTGTTGCAAATCATCTCTCCTCTTCCATTGGGCTGGCACTGGGATTCATCTCACACCTTGATGAGTTCTGGTGATTCTGCTCTCTAACCTGATAGAAATGTGTTCTTCTCTCTTGCTGATTGATTTTCTGTCAGTGGGGTTCAGAAAACAGCTAGGGTGAGGGCAAGAGAGGTGGTGTCAACTTGAAGAAAAAGTATGCATGAAGTGCATACTATTTCTATTTCTGTTTCAAAAAGAGAATCTTCATTTAGAAACAGGTAATGATTTTCTGAAGTAGAGCTTTTCTTAGCAACACTCCCACTGGTTCAAAAGTGAAAAGGAAGAAACCATGTTGCAAAACTGCACCTAAAGTGCCTCAATTCAGGTTACAGTAGGGCACCGGTGGCTGAACAGGCTGGGTTTGAGATTGAATTCAAGTCTTGAAGGGTGAGGATGACACTGTACCTTTGGGATCATCCTTCCTCCCTCTCCTATTTTGTTCTATTTTGTTGTTCTGAATTCCATAAAAGGAGATTACAGGAAGAGAGCATTTTCCTGACTTGATTACAGTTCCATTAAATACACATGCTCCCAAACATACTCAGTTCCTTCTACAGTAATGACTCATCAAGCATTACAGTAGAAAATAGTTATGTATTACATAGGGCTGCTGTGGAGAGCAGAAAAGAATGTGGTTGTGCAATTAAAGTCTCTGTATTTGAGCACTTGAGATGTAGAGCTAAGCTAAAATTACATATAAAACATTAATTTATCCACTTCCTGACTATAATTCTTTGACTGTCCAAGCAGATGGTTGCATTAACAGGGGGTGGGTGGGTTTTTCTCATGTAAAATAGCAAGTTGTAATTTGTTCCTAATAATTTAATTATTACTGTATCCCTAACCACAAATAATTTCATTCATTAACTTCAGTCTTGGTTTTCCCTAGGGCATGATTATTATGAAATAAATAATAACTGATAATAGATAATAGAATTAGAATTATGAAATAGATAATAACTGATCAACTGTTCTGCACATTAAAATAATATGGATATTTGCAAACAATATAAGTTATAGGTTTGAGTTGAATTTAAAGTGACTTGTCCAAATTTTCACATTTGGATGAGATGTCTGTATTTTGGGAAGGAGGAAGTCTGATTCAAGAGCAGCTGTTTGGAAATAAACACCCTCAGATGTTGTCTTTAGTAACTACTAATCAGATATTCCTGCTCCAAGGGAGGCTTCTTTCTTACTAAAAGCAAATGTTGTCTGAAGTAGAATTTTCCTTAGCAATATTGCCATTTGTTAAAGAGCAAAACCAAAATATTTAAGTGATTTTAAATGAATTTCACGTTTACCTAGAGAAAAACTTCAGCCCAACCATCTGCAGGAAAGGGCCACTATAACTCACGTTTCTATAAACATGCTGTGATGACAGGATTTTTAATACTGCACCTGAAGGAAACAGATAGTGTACAAATGTAGTGCACCTGCTGGCTGGGGTGTTTATATGATCAGCTAAGCAGGAGCTCTTAATACTTCCCAGCAGATCTCTGCCAGTGGGCCTGCTATAAATCCCTCCACAGCCAGACAAGTTGGCCTTTATTTTTTTCATATTGCTCTGGGCATCTCACATGACATTCCCAAATAAGGAATTGTACTACAAGCCTGCTCTGATTGCTAGTAATGACTTAACTGCAGAGGAATTATAACAGTATGAATAACAGTGGTTTGCACTGAGAATGCCTGAGCTACTCCAAAAATGCCAGAGCAGCCAATATAATGTGCTTCTCACTCATAACTTTGAAATGGGAGAGAAAGTCAGGGCACTTTACAACTGCTGCTAATCTGTAAACATGGGTTGTTCATTCAATGGCGGGAAGCAAAAACAAATAGAGAGCAAATAATATTATTAGCTGTCATTGGGTGTTATGGGAGCAAAATTATGCAAATGATTAAATTAAAAAATATAGGCAGGGAAATAAAAATCCCCCTTGTTTAAAAAGGACAATTTGAATGGGTATATTGTCATGAAAAAGTTTCTCTGTGCATACTGATCCTATTAAACAACATTAGATTTCTGACTCCTAGCTTGAAATAAGCTAACTCTGTTTGTATATGAATTACACTGCAAACTCCCTGGGGGCAGAATCCTCTTAATTTGTTTTGCCTTACAGCTTGTTTAAACTGGCCTGTAAGTTCAGGCTGCACTTGTAAGCTCTTTCTAGAGAGATATCTAATAAAAGATACCAACAAAAGACTGTAGGTTTGAAATATTTAAAAAGGCAACAACCATATTAAAAAATAATTTAACACACAGGTATCTAGAGCAAAGCCACTGAATTATGTATAGAGCAGGGAGGTGCTTACAAATGGACACTGCCTCTCAGTGCTTGTTCATGGAAAATTCTGGAAATTGCTGATGTACGTGGAGGGGACATGAGAGGAGGTGAAAGTCAGCCCAAAAAGCAATTTATGAATCAAGCACAGGGAAGTAAGGAAAGCCTGGGTTTAAGCTCAGCAATTCATGAGCAATTTCAGCCTCTCTCCAGGCATGATTTAAGCAAATTCTTTGGAAGGGTTTCACCTGCACTTGCTACTGTGCTGGTAATGAGCAAAGCAGTTTCCCTAGATGCTTCTGGTGCTGCCAGAGCCAGAAAGGGCTGAGGGGAGAGCGGGGGGATGATGAAAAGTCTTTGTGGGACTCTAAGGGTGTTTAGGGTTTGTAACAGCACCCGCTCTGGCGGGAGCTACGATGGGCTCTTACCCCAAAGCAGCTCCTGAAGGATGGACTTGTCCTTTCTGGCAGGGGATGCTGTGTGGGAACGGGCAGGCTCCTGTGGGTGTTCCTTCAGCAGGGATGCTTCACCCAGCCCAGCAAGCTGGTGTGCTTGGGTGGGCAGCTCCGGGCCTGGAAGGAACAGATCTGTCACTCCAGGGCTAATGCATCCCCAGGAAATCTTCGGGGTTGGTGTTGTGACACCCTGGATAGCCCTGCTGGTGCCTGTCCTGCCACCACAGAGCACTCTCCGGGGCAGGTCCTTGCCACAGGCAGCTTTGCTATTTGGAGCTACAGTGAGAAACCAAAAGAATTCCTCCTTCCATGCTATAAAAACCTGCATTCCTTCCTTTGGGCAAAGCAGGCTGGATTTCTCCTCGTCTGCATTCTCTGACTTAGCTGCGCTATTTGCCAAGAAGGCTGCCTCCCTGGAAAAGAGCAGTTACCACTAATTGTTTTGCCTGAGAATCACTCTTACGAGTTGTCAACCAAAGCTGCCTTCTGGCAGCTGCCCAGGTTGCCATAGTTCTAGACAGAATGAAAATTTTATTCAGTGAGGCATCTGTATCAAAGCGAGAATTGATGGAAATATCAGTCAGCAAAACTTGTGATGTTCTGCCTCGGAGTAGCTGTGCCTCAGTACTTTACACCATTGTGAGAATGGGGCTTGCAAAGAGAATGAAACTATGAGAGCTGGCCATGGATTCATAATTCCATATAAGGAAGAATTCCATTTTTCAGATTTCATTTTCCTCAAGATGAAGCGTGCCTTGGGTTAGAATCACTGTTTTCTCATCCACTTGCCTACCTGAGCAGAAACACAAGGGAAGAAAGATCAATGCTTCATAACTGCCACATTAGCCCTCAAAAACTCATTTCTTTGGAGATTTTATCAAAACCCCTAAAATACAATCTTTACTGTTATGAGCAAAAATGAGAAAAAAAAGCTTGCAAATCTGGCACAGTGTCTTCTCTGGAGTGACAGTCTGCTCCAGCACTTTAAAAATTTCCAATTAATTGCTAAGAATTTTCGGAGAGGTTCGCCATGGTATAGTAGGATATTTAGTAATCTCATAATTTTTCCTTTAAGAAAAGAAAATAACTACAAAAATGCCTGAAATGATGGAAATATTATCAAGATTAAAAAGTAATTTCGAAAGGAGAAAACAAAGTTGGACTTAGATTAAAAAAACATTTCTTTAATCACAGAGGAAGATCAGCTGATACTCCTCTTTTTCACTGTGGTGATTTTGTTTCTGATGGCTGACATGCAAAGCATTTTTCCAAGAAAAAAATATGGTGATTTGGTGTAACTCTTGATACAGCTACTTGTTATCAGAAGAGAGAGGAGAGAAAAGAGAGAAGAAAGAGAGACCTCGCCTCCAACTTCCATCCAAAATTCTCCTACAGATTACCCCTGGCCACATTTCTGAGTTTTTTGCAAGGCAGACTGAGTGGTTTTAGTCACCTTAACATTTAGGTCTAAGGGATCCTAGGCCCATGTGGTAAAGTCACAAACACAGGTTAATTTGTGGGGGTGTTGGGAAAGAGGAGTGAGGGCTCCTGGTGAAGTCAGGCAGCATCTAGGCCTGTGTGCTGAGAACACACAGAAAATGTAGGGGTGTGAGGGCATTAGTGCTGTTTGTACATTTGATTAAAAAAAAATCATTATTGATACATATCTTTAGTAGTCATTATAATTTTGATTTTTTGTTGATTCTTACATCTTTGTTATGTTTCCTCCCAAATGTGAAATAATAATCCATCGACTTTGTGCCTCACAAATACATTTTGCTACAGCTTCAGCCCTGAGCTGGACATTGAATAATGTGGTGATATCTCAGAGTTTTTGACTCTGAGAGGGGAGATTTTACAGTGAATAAGATGCTCTGTGTAGTTGGTGTTTTCATGAATAGGTAAACCTGCTAACATACTGTTCCTCAGGCCCAAGACAGCTCCACTGTGCGTTTGCAGGCTGTGAACATAAAGTGATATAAATATTTTTGATCATATCCTGTTATTTAAAAAAATTAAATTGAAAAAAAAAAAGATGCTATCCAGTCCATCCAGTGTATCACTCTTGCTAATCTGATAAGCATTGCTATCTCTCTCTGTAATTTTACTGACTATTTTCTTTTAACAATAGCAATTGTGTGGAGTGCAGTCACAGATAATTTGCCTTTGGCTTTTTCAATGTGCATTCTTCAGAGTCCCAGGGCAATAGTGGGATGCAAAGTCTTGTTAGACTATTGGCTTTATTATCCAGCTCATGATTCACAGGAAAATGTTGTAATGACCTCTTACACCAGCAACTAATTCTTTTGAAAGATGAAAGTTATTTCTTCTCCTGGCACAGATATCAGACTCAGTGTTCAAAGAATGATATGGCATTAATAGTACAAGCTGCCCAACACTTCTAAAGAAGTAAAAGCAGCAAAAGCATTTTTTTCCAAGTGTATACACAAGCCAGCTGTATTTTTTTTTCAGTCCTGTGCTTAAGAAGCAGAACTGTTTCCTCCAGCTACTCAGACACAGCACATGTTAGCAATAAGTGAATCATATTTAAGATGGAGAAGAGAAGAAAAACAACTCTGAACAGAAGATTGACCCAACTCCCAAATCAAAATTAGCCTATAAAACTTGGACTCGTTCAGAGAACCTTTCACAACTATGCTGGCTGTCCTTAGTACAAAAGTGCACAGGTTTCTATTCCAATCTGGCATGTGCACCCTCAAAGAGCACCTAGATAAAGAGATCAATTTTTTTTCTGCCATGGGCATTCATATCATTTATCTCTTTTCTGAACTATACTGCTGTGATTTCTTAACCTGAGTGCTTTTGATATATACCTGCTCCAGAATATCACTTTCCTTGTGATTTGACCTTTTTCAAGTTTCTTGTCATACTTAATTGAAGGTCTACTAAAGCTTATTGGGAGATGCTGCTCCTCAGCTTAAATGAATTTCCTACTTCCCTGGTGGTTCTACTTCATCAGGATAGGCAGCAACCCTTTCATCTTAGTAGGCCTAGTGAATCACTCTGTCCTACAGATTTTCTCATTATAAAGCTAGTGGTCCAAGAGGTTTACAGCCATGTTTGTGTTTGGGTTAACTTACTCATGGTTCAGGTGTTTTATATCTGTAACAAAGAGCTTAACAGTGTTTTGTGCTTTCTTATTTCTGTGGGAAATGTAGCCTGAATATGTCATATTTATCCTTTCACAGTGATACATCACTGGTGGATTCATCATTCTCTAGGGCTTCCTCCTTCTTGGTCTATTTTGATTCATGAGCAGGAATTTGTAGGAAATATCCTTATCAAATGCTAAGTGAATGATCTTTGATTTAATTTTCTGATTCATTTCACTTACGTCAGTCCTCAAGTGTTCCAGACCTTTTTGATATTTGACAATGAATTTTATACATTTTGTGCATGTTAGACCAGATCCAAAGGGCTGAGCATATTTTGGCTTAAAACAGCTCCTTTTCTGGTTAAACTGATATCTTAATAAAATAGAAGTTGCTTATCAAATATAACTTTAGTGAACACATGCTGCTTTTTCTCCCTCTTCCCTGTTTATGCCTGTTTCTAATTGTCTCCTCCAAGATTTTTCATAGCTCTTGAATATTGCTCTCCTTTTTATGGACAGGTATTATTGGCCCTTGTTTTTCTTCAGCTGCCTTAGTTTGACATATTTTAAAGCAAAAAGTCCCAGCTCTCAAACCCTTTCTACAGGATCTGAGGTTTCAAACATAAAATCTGTCAGCATTTTATAAAGAAAGGATCCAACTCTTTTGATGGGAATATGTTGCATGTCAATTTTTAGCAACGTGCTTCTCTTTTAAATGTAATGACTCCTCATCTTGCTAGTTACTTCTCTTGTCTTCTGCATTCAAAATTAACTTCATTAAAAACAGAGGCAGAATGTTAATCTTGCCTTAGTATATGAGTGGGTTAATTTTTGTCTTAAACTTGCCCCTCTGTTACATGATAAACTAATTTCTCATCTTTTACATTTTTCCCCAGTGTATGGCTGCTGAACCATTTGCTTTTTCTATTAATTTGCTTTATAAGTTTTGACTCCTTTCTTTCTAGAATTCTAGAAATTCTTGTGGTGTTCCCTTACTTGAAGATCTCCCTAGTGATTAGTGTTTTTGCTGATCTTGGTAGCTGTATCTTTATTTCTGCTATCCTAATCCTTTTTACACTTTGATGGTAATTATATTTGGTCCTAAGTTGTGCTAAGTTCACACAAGGGTGGGGAAAAATCACTGATCCCCTTCCTCAGGGTGCACTTGGTTAAATTTACATTTAGCTGTTTGAGGTTTCAGTCCAGGTAAATTCCCTGACTTTTTAGATGTGCCTTTTTTGAAATCATAAGCTTGATCCTGCAATCTATTATCTTATAAATTTGTGGTAGCCTTATTCAGGACCATTTTTATAATCAGGTTTTTTCTAAGGTCCATTCTATGCTAGCTTTATCAAATGCTTTTAAAACCTGCATTATCTTAACCTAAAATATTATTTTCTTAACAGATGTCCAAGGATGACTTTCTATTACACTTAAGTTATTCTGAGCATTTTATTGCTTATGTTTGCTCTCCATTCTGCATTACCTATATTATCTTAGATGTCTAACACTTGTCTGACCTAGGAGAAGGAACCCACACTTCTCTGGTCCCTTGTTCCCAGAAAATATGGCAAAATAACATTGCTAAAATTATTCTGTAGCTAAAGACTTACTACCCTTAATAAGCTTATTACACTTCTTAAAAGAGGAGAAGTAAGGAAAAGTGTTGATCTTTCTTCATAAATGTTTTTTTCTATGTCTGTAATAATTGTCAAACTTCTTCTTTAATATATCTCCATGATTTTTTAAGCAAAATGCTGAAAACTACATATTCCAGCACAGGCTTTATCCATTCAGAATAAAATGGAAGAATTACTGTATGAGACTATTAGACTCTCTGTTTCTAGATCTCAGGGGTTGTTTGTTTTTTGGGGGGAGTTATCTTGTTTTGTTTTGTTGGATGATCTACTCCAATCCCAGGTCGTCTTCAGCAAAGTTGTTTCCTGAACAGTTTTCCATCCTGTTTTGTGCACTTGCTTCTCCTTGCCCAAACACAATGTCCTGTGCTTGTCACTTAGTGGAATTTTGAAGATTTTCCCTGTATTTTGAAGATTTTCCCCTCTGCTACCCAACTACTTCTTAGTGCCACCTGTAGCTTCTTGCATTCGAGGCACTTTTTGGGGTGATCAGGTTCCAAACTAAGGACACTGTCCCACTGTATTCAGGTCTCTGAAGAAAACTACTCACAGCTCCAAATCCCAACCAGCTCCCTGCACAAACTCCCCCTTTCCCTTTCACTTAGAAAACAAATCACTGATAACTCTTTTAAGTGATTAGGTTAGTTTTGTCTTTTTGCTTTTAAAATACACAATTTAGGACCTGCCACTCAGTTCTCATTCCTAATAAGAAGGTGACTCAGGACACCACTGTGTCCTCCCAAAATCCAGACACAAAATTCTCTCCTCTGAGAGAGCATTTAGCTGGGGCTGATATGGTTTGTTCTGTACCCATCCAAAGAGCAGATGCAGAGAGGTCTCTCGTGGACACAAGACCTGGGGGAACTTCAGGTGTGGCCATCACCTCTCTGCTGACCACAGGTTAATTTACAGCCTCTCTGCTTTGGTGGAGTACTAAAATGTCATGCTTCTAAAGTTAATGGCAAAGCAAAGCAGTTTGCCCTTTAGTGTATCCAGTTCTGATGCAAGTGAAGAAAATTCTGCAGAGACAATGCTTTCATTCTATTTTTGAAAAAAATAAATCAAATACTTCATGACCTCCCTTTCCTGTGGAACTGACTTTAGCTTACTGATGTCATTAGGAGACCAAAGCAGTAAAGTGTGAGGCTGAGCTCTTGTCTACCTAAGGATCATCAGTACATTAAAGAAAGGGAAAAACACAAGGTCTTTAATTCCACAGAAGTGATGCCTTTGCCTTTGGCTGGGATCAAAGGCCTGCACTGTGAGCATTCAGTAAATGGCAAACACATCTCTGGCACTTCCAGTGCTTCAGAGCAGCACTCGTCAGACAGAGCAGTGGCAGTGAGAGAATTAAATCCCTGTGATTGGAAGCAAAGCACCCATGATGTAAGAAAATGATGGGGAGCATCTGATGATCTGAAGATGGGGCAGGGTTAGGGAAAGGAATTACACCTTCTGCTCTAGGTGTTGGGCTTGCTGCCATCTCTGGCTTCTCTACCTCTGCTTTTTCCCCTCTCACAAGTGCTCAGCACTGAGTTTTCTCTCTGACTGTGAAGCATTCCCAGAGCTGAGGAATGGGGAATACACCTGGGTGCTCTGCTTTGGTTTAAGTTTTGTCTCCTGCCCTTGTGACCTCATCAGACCCAGTGCCCATGGATGTACATACAAGGACCCTGACCCAGCAGGACTTCATTCCTGTGTCCCAGGATGGATTGTCAATATTGGATGAGATAAACTCTGGTTTCAGGCCTGTTGTTCCCACTGCTGCATTGATGTTTCCAAGCTGCATTTTGCCTACCAGCTTTCAGTTGTTTTACAGACAGGGAAAACTGCCCCTGCAGTGACTTACATGGGTGAGGTCTCTAGCACTGAGTGCCACCTGCCTGTCCTGTAATGACAGAGGTGACAACACTTCATTTAACAGGCTGCTGGAGAGCTCAGCAAGTCCAGTAAACTACACTAGAGGGAGAACCCAGAGCAGCCAGAAAAGTCCTGATAACTTCCCTACAAAACCTCATGTTTCTGGGGAAAACACTTTTATTTTGTTTTAATTTATTTTTCCCAAGCTGAAAACATGAGAGGGATATTTGAGAAGATGTCACACAGACTAATTCTCCACCATTTAACTTGAGTGAAAGTTTCTAATTGCTAAGACATCACCATCTAACAAGTTTTCTCTTACAAGGGCACACAGGAATGTGTAGTAGACCTCTGTCACAGGCTGCTGTGGCATGGTTTGATCTGCTATCATGGGAGCTTGATATTTCCTAAAGCTTTTGGCTTCCTAAACTGCTCCCTGCACATTGAGGGCAGCATTTCCCTGCTGCATATAACAAAAGAGAACTTGTTTTCTTCATGCTTCTTACTCTGATACAACTTGCATACCGTGGCAGTTGTGCTTCTAGAAACAAAAAATCATCCCTTAAACATCTGAATAAGTAATGGTATTAGGCACTCTCATGCTAGGCTGTCCATTTGCATGTGTTACCGACTTATAAAAGACAATTTCCTGCCTTTTTTTTTTCTAAAGGCTGGTATTTTGGCTAAATTTGAGTAATTTCTCTTAATTTATTTTTCATTCTACTAAAGCAAAACAAAGACATTCAAAAACTGCTACAAAGCCAGAAAACTTAGATTCATTTTAGTTAATGGCTTGTGTTTAACCAACATATAATTCCCAAGAGACTGATCCTTTTTCCTGAGCACAGTGCTTTTGAAAGGAAAGGAAAATGTACTGAGTGACAAATAGAGTTTGAAATAATTAAAAGAGGATGAACAAAGCAGAGATTCTAGGAAGTATGGGCAGAGGCTGATTTTTGCATTACTCATTCATTTTATTTTTAACTCAAATTAGGGAATGACTTTTTCTGTACCAAATCTAGTGTTGTGGCCTGGGCTCCCTTGTTGCTGCAATATGGCTAAATAGAAAAGTACTAATGAGGTTTCTCAATAAAAATACTTGGTATTCCAATGTTCCAGCTACAAAGTGTGAACATCGGTGATGGATGGTTTTCAGTTAGGTCACTGATTTTTCTNNTGAAATTGTACTCCAGGTGTTAATTACAGAGGTGGAATGCTGCTGCAAATTGGATTTCCTTTAAAATGTACTGTGTTTAGAACTGGAAAAATTGCACAGGCATAGGTATCAGATTCAAGGAAGAACTATTCAGTGAGAGGCTTTTCTGTTTTTCAGTAACCAGATTTTATCACCTTTCCTTGTGGTAACTCTTAGCTCATAACAGTTCTGTGAATTAGAGCTGGACACTAGGGGACCACTGAAACTTTGGTTAACTTCTCCTGCCACCTCCTGGACAAGGTTCCAAACAGCTTTTCCAGACCAACAGCTATAAAACCTGAGGCAGCACAGCCCTCACATGACAGCTATCGACTTGTGAAATTATCTTAGCCTCCCTGCTAGCACCTTTCCAGCATAAGGTAATAAGTAGCAGGTCATAAATTACGTTTCTTCCCCAGGAAGCTTCTCTCAAACCCCTGGGCTGAATACCAAAAAGTTAAACGAAATGGTTTAACTCCTGTGAAAACAAAATTCCCCAGCACAAGGCTTTCAAGTCCTAACTAGCAAATTTTCTAGCTGAGATAGTGCTGCTTTTCACTGATACATGGGTAAGGGAAGAGTCTCCTAGACCTTCTAATAAATGTCGTAAGTGTGGGCATGCTTGGACTTTGAAACACATCATGAGACATCCTTGTTCTAACATTAGGTGTAGCTTTTTCAATGACTAGGTTTTATTGTAAATTGCCCAAAATGAAAGAGGAAATGATGCAGAGAGGTAAATAATGGGTTTAAGGCAATCATTATAGACATAGCCTTGCAGTTCAGGGCACTCGGGTGCACTCAGATGCAGAGAAGTTTTCTGCTCTAAATCTGACCACCACGTTAGAATGCTGGTTCCTGAAGAGGCATTAGAAAATAATATATTTAGTGTTCTGTCAGTGGTAAAGAGCAACTTAATTTTCCTCCTACCACCCTGAGTGGCTGTAAATACTTCTGCTGATGTTCTCAACTGGTATCATCAGAGATGCTCTATATTCTGAAGTCACAACAGTAAATAAGAACTCTGCCTTATGTATTCTGAATATATTGATCTTGTTGTTTTGAGTCTACTCTACTCAATTCATCTCCCTGAATTATTGTTCATATCTTATTTTAAAATTTGAAATTCCTTAGCATGATGGTTTACTCTGTTCAAACTCCTTGGTGCATGCCTCCAGTGTTGTTATATTCCAGAAAAACAATATATTGGTTCATACCTGCCAAAAAGTTTCTGTATTTGTCAACAGGTTGCTATGTAATTTAAAAATCTTTCTTTCTAGTGCTTAACTTCCACTAACTAGTGAAATGTAAACAGTGGCTTTCTTAACTTCTAGAATATTCCCCTGGTTTGGATATTCTTAATTTGCATGTATAGGATGTTACCTTTTGTGATAGACTTGGTCGACAGCAGCTTTGAGAGTGAAACCTCAAATGAACCAATACAATTGTATTTTATCTCCTGTCTAACTCAGGCCATAACATTCTTGTAATTCCTTCATCAAACTTGTAATTTATATTTGAACTGTACTCTGTCTCAGAGAAATAGAGCCAGACATGAGTGTGTAGCTTTCTTTGCCCTGTGCCCCAGTGATTGATGAGCTTTGCTTCAGGATAGAGCAGCTAATTCACTTTTAGGCCAATGTATCTACTGCTGATGTGGAAATGGGATGGTGGAAACTGAGTTACACAGAAATGGTAGATTTACCTCTTAGAATTGCTGCTCTCAGAGCAATTAAGTACTATGTCAACTGAGATTAAATTTGATAAATAGTTCAATGGTAAAGAAACCTGGAAGTTATCTTCATGTGATATTGCCAAAGTGAAAAGGTACAACTGTTCCTCTTGAAGTCTTTTAAAGAGCTGGAACAAAACTCTATCTAGTTTTGAACAAATCTAAAATTTTAGTTTCTCTTTCAGTAAGCAGAGGAGGGAAGGAACCTGTTTTCCCTCCATTCCTCTTTAGGGATGTGACTTCACATTTTTCCAGTTTCTGTAGCACGTAACAGTTTTACAGGTGGAACAACAGTCACCTGCATAATCAGTCAACTGGGAGGTATTTTGCAGCTTCAGAAATACTACTCTAGGTAACATTCCACTTCTTATTCCTCAATGGATCAGTTAACAAGCTTTGGTGTCAAGGACACTCTTAAAGGAGAGATTGGCCCACAGTTTTATGGCTCACATCATGAAAATACACTTGACGAAACACATGTGAGGAGATGTGCTGAGCAGAAACAACACCTTTATAAAGCACTTCTAAAAGAAAAACAATTTGAAAACACAAAAAGGAAGTTTCAAGTCACTTTTCATTATCCGGGGACAGAGATGGGCAGTGTGGCAGAAAAAACCATAGAAAAAATTCTGGCTGCCACAAAATAGATAGGAGTGTGACTGAGCTTAAAACCCATCTCAGACCTTGATTTCTGGCCTGATGCTTCAGCATCAGAACCTTGGCATCTCTCATGAGAAACCTCAAATACATGAGAAACCTTGTAGCCTTTTGTACCTTGCCACAATATTTTTAATGAGATTTTCTCCTTCCTAAGGTTTGCACTTGTGTGAACGCCTTGGCACAGATGAGAGGGAAGTTCCTTTTCTGGCTTTTAGCTGGTAAGACACTGCTGAAAGACATTCAATTCTGTAATTAAAAATTTAAATTGTAAATGAAATCTATAACTCTCTCTTTGTGAATACACTGGGTTGAGGTTTATTGTAATACCAGCGCAGGAGTACCAAATGGACCTGAGGACTTCACAGTTTCTTGGAAGGAGTCACATTTGGGGGTTATGGGCCCAGAACTGAACATGAGGGGCTGAGAGATGCCTTGAAGCCACTGAAATTCTTTTAAAATATTGTTTTCTCTGTGTAAGATATAATAATTTTATTTCTATAAGGAACTGGTATTAAATTGTGCAGAGGAGTTCTTTTTGATTTATGATCTTTTTGATGTATGTTGCATCTTTTGTAGCAGTAATACAGAAATAAATAGAAAAAATATTGAAAAAGTAGTAGACTACTGAATGTTTTTGTGAGATCAAAACTTGGGGCAAGAAGGAAATAAACTGGAGAATTCCTGGGAGGTCATTAACATTTCTATCAAGTGAAAGTTGATTTTCTGTTTGTAAAGATACATTTTCCTTGCTGATACCCCAGTGATGGATAAGTGATGTGAAAATGGTACAAAACACCACCATCCTTGGCTCTCCCTCAGTCTGCACTATGGGTATCTGCACAATTCATATTTAACATTTAAGGAATCTGGATTCAAAATTTCAGTTTCTTCTAAGGCTGGCACCCTTATTCACTTCCACCTTCCAGAATTTAAATTTTCTCACCTCAGATGAAATGCATTAATTTGGAGATTTACATCCCCAAAGCCCACAGGTGTTGTGCTCAAGTGTTGTGAGAGACCATGTGCACTCTTTTAGCACGTGGCAGAGTGCCACAGTCTCTCTGGCATTATTCTGTCACCACATAAAGTTTGTCGTAGTCAGTAAAGAAGGAAATTGGGAAAATGTTACATGTAGTCAGGCAGGTATGGAAGATTTGTCTCCCAGCAAGAGCCACTTGAAATTAATGTTATGAGAATGAGATTTACACCTCTTCCTTTATAAAGCACTTGAAACCAAGATGTGTATTGAAGGCAAAGAAACCAAAATGTGCTTCTTAAAAACATTCTGAGATATGAATTTATAATGGCACTTGATGTTAAAATCAGACAGCATTCCAGGTTATGTCTTACCTGACAAATATTTAGTTGTTATCTAAGGTTTCTTAAAGCAGTTTAAAAAAAAAAATCACTGCAAATTTCCAGTTAAGTATATGATTTGTACTGTTTACATCTGCTTGCTTCTTGTGCTTTGCAAATATATTTGTAATACACTGTGTGTCACTGGGGAGAAAATACATGGAAATCCCTCCACAGTTCAGTAGCCAGGATATTGGCACATTTCCTGTGCCAATAAAATATGTATTGTTTACAAGTGTATAGCTTGATTTAGAGGAATTTCCAGGGAGTTTGGGTCTGGATTATTGCTGTCAGTCAGTTAAAGGTGCTGGTTTTTGTGTGTTTTGCTAATACAGCTAAACCTGTGCAATGTGTGAGGGGAATGTATTTATTCCAGTCTAGAAAAGCCTTGTATCACTGTTTTTAACATATTGGCTGTGTTTTACTGCTTCTTTTCTGAAAGTCAGTGAGACCAGGTGATGCCAAATCTGATTCATCTGGGCACCCCCAAGCAGTCAGATCCCTGCTGAAGCTCCAGGAGGGGTTTTTTCACAGCCTGTACCTAGGAATGTGAGACAAGGCTCTTTCCATGGTTTCTTCCCTCTCATCAAGTCCATGTCCCTGTCCAGCAATGTCAAACAATGGCCCTATATATATTTTTATATATATATATATATACACCCTATATATATACATATATAGGGTATATATAAGCATAAGAAAGGGTGGGGCTTGATTTGCCATGGGTAATGGAACAGCAAAACCCATTTTTGTTTATTCTTTATAACTTTACTAAAATCTCTCTTTTTCCTAGCTCACTAGCTGAAAATTCAAAGTGTAATATACCTCCAGCTTCCTTTCCCCCCATTCTCATTAAAGAGAAAAGGAGTTTCTGTTTATTGTTCTTAACAATAGGATCTATAATAGAAATTTTCTGGTTCTTGAGTAGACGGCCTCCAGCTTCATTTGCTCTTTCATCCCCACCTGAGCCTGACATTACAAATATCCTGCCTTTTCAGTGCAGCTGAATGAAAAATAATCTCGATGTTTTATGAGTAGAGCCAAAAAATAAAACTTGGAGGAGCAGGAGGGGGAGGGAAGGATAGATGAGTGCAGAGAAGCAGGAAAAGGGAGGGAATAGACAGAGCAAGAGCCATCTATGTCCAGCTCCTGTATTTCTTCCTGACAGCAGAACTAGAGGGGAGCAGTTCTGAGCCCCCTAAGCAGCTGCAGCTGAAAGAGCCAGGTGTTTTTGTCCAGATCCTGTGCTTTGGTTTTTTGGCTCTGGGGCGATCCCACTGCTGCTTTCTCTTCCATCACTGACTCCAGCGCAGGTTGTGGTAACAGGGAAGCTTTCCCCTTCTCCATGTGCTTCCAAATGATGGCTCTGCCACTCCCTTTCAGGTTTTCACCTGCACTGCAGTTGTTATCCTTGCTGTGGCCACGTTCTTTGGCAGCAGGTGGACTTTATGCCTTTACTCCTGGAATGCCCTTAAAGTATGTGCCTTTTCTTCTGGGGTGTTTCTTGTAGAGTGACCAGCAGAAGGAGAGGTCAGACTGCTTTTAATTATGATTATCTAATAATTTTAATTGTTAGATTGTCCTTTTCATTATGGACTTGGTTAGGGATTCCCCTTTTGAGTGGGTGTTAGCACAGAAGCCTTGACTGCCAACCAGAAGGATCTGGGAAGTTACAAGTTCACTGAATAACCATTCCTGTTCAATGAATTTCTAAGTGCACATGCGGCATGCAGCTACTTTTTATTCATGTTTATGCCTCATGGAATTAAAGAAGGAGAGACAGATTTGCTAATTAAAAGGGAGGCTGTGTTGCCAGAATGTTCCATAAATATGTTCTGGATGCAGTTAGTCTCAGAATTTGATGAATCCCAGTTTTCATTAGCTATCTCGGCTGAGGACGGATTATTGCACATTTCATATAAGCAGCTTAATTTTTATTGTTATATGACATTCCTTGCTTAGCTTAAAAAAAATGAAAAACCAAATGGCTTTCACAAAAGCTGAGAACTCTCATCAGTAGCTGTGGGGGAGTGTTTTCAATCCTAACGTGACAAAGATTCCATATATATGAAATAATGCGTAAATTTCTGGAATTTTTTCCATAAAACAAACTTTCTTGTAACCAATGGCTTCAAGAGCTGCTATACTTCATTAAGGGAGAAAAATCCTAAAGGCACAGTGATTGGAGAGACAGACAATATGTGACTTCTCTATTAATATAATGAGCCATTTATAAAAAGCAAAGCATCAACAGCTTGCTGTTCTGCAGCAAAAGGAGGCATAACATAACCCCTGTGGTATGGATTTGTTGTTCTGGTTTAGCCTAGAAGGCAAAATAACTCCTGCTAAAGTGCTAAAAGAAACTATCCTTGTCCTCAGAAGCTGATCTGTGATTAGAGATGTCCCAGCAGTTTTCTTATTTGTGGCTGGACATTAATGAAATAATTTACTTTGTGTGAAGTGTAATTACTAGCTAAAGAAAAAAATATCTGTAAATAATTTCATCTGTTGAAATAGTTTTAGATGCAACCAAATAAATCAGGGCAAGAAATTATTCATTTTGGCTTTTATTTTTCTCCTTGTACGATGCAAATGGCCAGGTCACAACTTAATTTAATCTTGTTAGGAGCATCTTATGGAGATCACGGATGATTTTAATTGCCCTATTTTCTGAAGACAATCCAGGGGAAGTGTCACTCTGTGCATTATCTGTAGGTATCCTCCACTTGTTGCTCTCAGAAGGCTGAGCAGATGGATCTTTGATCTGGCCTGGTATAATTCTTCTTTTACTCTTAGATGGCTGTGAACACATATTTTACAGTGTTTAGAGAAACGTGCCAGCATTTATGATTCAAATATTCATGCAAACAATTTTACTCTTTTGTCTGCAGGAAGTCTTCTGCAAGGGACACAGAAAGTTGTATTTTGTGAATTTTAGTATTAAAATTAAATAAAGATATTCATCTTACTTTAATTTTCCTTTCTTCAGTAAGAAAGGAAGAGGAAGAATTACAATTCTCAAGGAAGCTTAAACTGTGGGATAACTTTTCACTTTCTCTTTCTGAGCCTTCTGGCCAAAAACACCCAACCCAAACTGTTTGGATGGATGTGACAGTTTAAGCTTGTCTCAGAATTATAATCCTTATGCCAAGTAAGCTGGATCCATGGATTTTCCCACTCAAAGAAAATCCATTTTCAGATGAGATAAATTTCTCACTCTTCTGTGCAGGGAGTGTCTGTGAAACTATTAAATAAGGTGTCCAACAGCAACTTGTCACCAGGGAGAAAAGATGAATAAGAAATATGTTTTTCTTTAAAGAATTTCAGTTCTTAGAAGAGCAGAATATAGAGATTCTACCTTTAACGAGCAATCCCTTATACCCATGTTGATTTTACTGGTGTTAATAAAGCTCTGTTTGGCATAAAAAAAATCCATTTCCACATATCTCTTTCCAAAGAACCTGTTTTAGAGCTGATTATTTCATTAGAAAAGGGAGAGGGAAGGAAAGAGTTATTGGTGGCTTATGGACTAGACCTGCTGTTCAGATAGCATCAAATTCACAAAATCTAATTTGAACAGATGTTGTCTGGCTAGGAGTGTGAAGAAATGCTGTCAATTACTCCTTTTTCCATTATTTTTTTTTTCTTTTCTTTTTTTTTTTTTCTTTTTTTTTTTTTTTGGTTACTAAATCCTTCAAGGTTCTTATATTAGCATGTTACCCTAATTACTCTCAAAGTCCCATTACTGGGGCATGTGGACTAAGTCATTCTGTTGTCTGTAACCTTACAGGTGAATATGTAATGAAATTCCTAGACTGCAATTCCCAGCTGAAGAAGGTTCAGACATCAGGTAGGAGTGTCCTTATATTGAAATCAGTGTGTCAGGAATAATGATCTCAATCTGGACTCCTTTGCTGGCATACACAGCCTTTTATTGATTTAAATTCACACTGAATTAAAGGCTGTCAGTGTGGTGGAGATAAACAACAAGAACAACCAAATTCTAGTCTGACTTTTTAAAAATACCTTCTCTATTTGGTTGTTTTTTGCAAAGGAAAGGAAGGCAGCGTGTTTCTGTTGCATTTGCTTGGGTCTGTGACTGTATCTGAGAATATAATTTAGGTGTTTGTTTTGCATATTTTGACCATCAAAATGCTAGTTTTGCTTCTGTCACTGGACTTGTGCTGCTGACCCAGATCCGCCAGTGAGTTTGAGGGTGGTTATACTGAGTGTTGTTGCACTTATATTTTGGGAAGCTAGAATTCCAGGGGTGGAATTTGGAAACTTCATGCAGGTGCTCACACTGCCTGCACAGTGCATGAGGGGAGGTCCATGGCCCAAAGGAAAACTGGGGGACAGCTCCAGACAGCAGGAGCAGGTCATGCAGGGGAATCCAACTGGGTGGTTTGTGACTGCAGGAAACATGGCCAGGTGTAGTCTCTGCTCATGAATTTATTTTCATTGGAGTCCCAGGCTGTGTAACCTCAACAGCATCTCAGGGAGGTGGTCTGTGGGTGCCAGTGCTGGTGAATCCTGGGTTTTGTTCCTAAAGCCAAGGAGGTCATTATCTCCTGCTGTGGGGTGCATCACAAATCACCTCCAGGCAGTGAGCAGAGCCACCTGTCAGGGAAATATCTTCACCACTTGGCTACCACATAATTCTTTTGGCTACTCACTTGGGGAATATTTCAGCTCCTCAGAGCACCAGTGCTTCAGGAGAGGAGTGCTTGTGGCTATGATGCCTTAAATGGCTACCTAGAAATAGAGACTAGACAGGAATAAAGGAATCAAGGAGGGATTGATTGGAAAGGCCTTCAGAGGTACACTCTGGGCTCCAGAGGCTCCTGCCTCTGTGCATCCCAACATGGACAAGGACAGCTCACGAGTTCTTCCCACTTTGATCTCAGCATCAATTCCCCAAGCAGAAGCCAGGCAAGGATGGAATTTGCCCAAGCTTGCCCCCCTCTCCCCAAGATTGTGGTTTGCAGTTGTTGGGCCTAGGAGGGTCTGGGTGTCCTTGGAGAGCTGGAGAGGCTTTGTTGTGTGTGTGTGAGCATGAGAGAGCAGCACTGAACGAGCTCCAGGGAACTGCAGAGTTACGCTGGGCAGGGCAGGATTGGAAAAATATAGAAGTTAAAACCTAAGGCATCAGCTAAGCTCTTCTGTAGGGAGGCAGCCTATAAACATGCCAGGGGCTGGGGATCCCAGGCAATTCAGGATTGCAAGAGGCATGACCTCCATCCCTTCTGGTTCATTTTTAGTAGGGAAAAGCCTGGAGCTGCTGTGCTGTTCTGTTTTAGGGCCTCTCAGAAAATTGTAGCCCTAGAGGAGTGTGTTTGTAGATCAAAACTGTTGGTGCAGAGGAGCCAGCAGTCACACAGGTGAAGGGGTTTCCCTCTGGACTGGCACCAGCCTTGGGCTGTGGGCAGGGAGCCTGTCAGCACTGCAGAGCACCAGATGCACTTCTTGTCCTTGTCCTTTGGGACATGTTCACCTGAAGGCCACTGTGTGCTTGTGTATGTGCTATGACATTCCTGCTCTGGACTGAGACACCAACGCTGACACAGCCAGCAGCAGAGATCTCATGAGACAGGATCCCCCAGGCAGGAGATAAAATAGTTGCTTCACTCCACAGAGCGTGAAGATGCCCATAGTATCATACTCCTTGAGCATTTAAACTGCACATCTGGATTTCACACTGGAATTGCCTGGCAAAAGTGGCATCTTCAATGCTTCTCTGGGACGTGGTCCTTACTTTAGTCATGCTTTGGTTCACTTGTCTAAAAAGTGTCCATGCAGTGATACTCTCTTGTTCTTCCATCTCCAACCCCAGGGGAAATCTAGGAGATTGAGATTATATAGAAAAGCAAATTTTTATTTCCTCCATCCTCCCACTTAGAAAAATAGCAGGGTTAGAGTTGTTACCCTTTTCTAAATGTTCAGTACAGGAAAGAAGCCTCCTTCCAGCAAGAAAATATGAACTGCTGGTGTAACCAAACAGTTTTCAATGGTGCAGTGTCTACTGTGGCAGATTGGCAGTAAGTGATGACACAGGGCTGGCATGGTACTCCTGACTCTGGCCTTTTCCCGGACCTGAATGCATGCTGGGAATCCTGGGGGATTTTTGCTGCAAACTCAGCAATTAAAAAGGCGTACCCCACTTCACTCCAGCAGGTCTAAAAAGGATGAAGGAACACTGCCAGCATCTTTCCTCACTGATTCCTTCTTCTGCAATTCAAACCAAAGGTTTAAATCTAATTGAAATACAGCTAAAACAGAAAAACATCTTGAACCAGCAATTAAGGAAAATAGGAAACCAGGAACCCAGTTTTCTTGTTACTGCAGAGGACATTGAAAGCAAGTGCTCTGTGCTGTAATGATGAGGAAGAGGAATCCTTCTATCCCCTCATCTCCATCTTTCCTGTAGCACATCCTCCCTGTGCTCAGTTATGTAAGATGGAAGTCCAAACACTTCCCCTCTTCTCTCCAAGGCTTTCTCCACCCAGAAACACATAAGACGCAGGCATTGTGCCAGTTAGGATGTGCGACTATTGCTTCCTACCCCTCTGAAACCATTGCACCAGTCTGACTATCACACATTAAACAAACCTAGCTAGGGTAGAGCTGTAGAGCACCTCTAAAGCAGTGAATGAAAATAAATACAAGGGTTGGTGAAAACATAATGCAATAAGTTAAGGACTTTTCAAAATTTGAGCTATTATGCCCTAAACGTAGATCCACTCTTGGTTTACAATTTAAGCAATTGCCTTGTTCGAGCATTTTAAGTTGGCCCTCAGCTGCCCTAAGTCAGAATCCAAGAGGTAATTGCATCACTCATATGAGAAAGATGTGACTGCAGATACTTTAACCCATGGACATGTGCTTGTCCTCCCCTTGTGTTCATTTTTGCTCTAATCAGTAAAAAAGTCCTTCACAAGGACCATGTGTGTTGAAGGGGTGGATTCTCAGAAGCTGGAATGTGCACTCTTTTCTGGGTTGCTGCTCATGA
Organism: Erpornis zantholeuca; assembly: GCA_013400515.1. NCBI lineage: Eukaryota > Metazoa > Chordata > Aves > Passeriformes > Timaliidae > Erpornis > Erpornis zantholeuca. The sequence continues at coordinate 80,243 of VZTN01027573.1, read as the reverse complement.
GCTTCTGCTAAACTCAGCTGGTCTGCACTCTGAGCAGATAAATCCTTTTATTTGGCTGATGCCTTATCTGACTACCTAGAAACAGAGACTAGACAGGAATTAAAGGAGGTATTTATTTGAAAGGACTTCAGAGGTCCTGAGGCAGGAGCCCTGGGGGTCCAGAGGCTCCTGCCTCAGTGCATCCCAAGATGGATGGCAGGTCATGAGTTCTTCATACCTTTATAGGTTTGGTTCATTTGCATATCAGCATAAATTCGCCAATTAAAAGTTTAGCTAAAGATGGAATTTGCCCAAGCTTGCCCCCCTCTCCCCAAGATTGTGGTTTGCAGTTGTTGGGCCTAGGAGGGTCTGGGTGTCCTTGGAGAGCTGGAGAGGCTTTGTTGTGTGTGTGTGAGCATGAGAGAACAGCACTGAACGAGCTCCAGGGAACTGCAGAGCTACACTGGGCAGTGCAGGATTGGAAAAATATAAAAGTTAAAACCTAAGGCATCATGGCAGACTTTAAAAAACAGAGAAAGAGAAAGAGAGTGAAATGGAGGCCATCAGAGTGTTCCCGAACAGGAACATCCAGAACCATAACATGAAATGCTGCTGTGTTGCACAATTATTAGAATTGCTGAATTGCTCCCCATCAAAGGTCAAAAGCATTAACCATGTTGGCCATGTTTATAAATAGACCCTTTATGGAGTTTTACCTCAAGTGGAATGGATAAACACTTTGACTCAGGAAGAACAATTAGAACCAGTCAGATCTTTTAATTTAACAGCTGCATTAGGCAAGATTGAATGGATGTTGGTACAGACACAGGCATAGAACACTAGACAATTTCACTACTTATGGAGTCTGAAATAAAATGCAATTTCAGCTCAGTCACAGAAGGCCACAGAATGGGTGGTCCTGGTGTGACCATGAAAGAGAATAAAAGCAGAGAAAGTTTTTCTTGCCCCAAGAGGGCCATGTGACAAGCATTGTACCTATTGCCATTAAGATCTGGAGGGATGATCTCTGTGTCCACAGGGATAAAGTGATCCAAAAAGTTACTGGAAGCTTAGAACTACTGCACAAATGGCATCTGTTTGGGTCCACACTGCTTTCTCCCAGGAACGTAGGATGCAGGTATTTCTAGTACAACATTTGTAATGTTTCCCATTGCATTCTGATTAAAGATGTTCACACACTCAAAAGCCAGAGAATTTTAGAATTAAGTGTGACTTGAGCATTTTAATTTGTTCCACTTTATCCCCACATAGAATGTGTGAATGATAAATGTTTGTTCAATCTTTTCTCAAGGTTGGTCTAGGTTTGAACTCGCTGCTGCCTAGTGGAAAAAGGCTAACAGGTAAGAGCTGATTTCTAGGATTAATTACTTTTGAATCCACTTTTTGCAGGTCTCTTAGTCTGTCCAGACTGATGTGTTGCACCGGGAGAATGGAGTCACTCTTTCAGGAAATCAGGTGCTGGTGTCTCCTTATTGAGAATAGGCAGAAGGGAAGTGGCTCTGTTCTGTGCTGGCAAGAACATTCCCTGTCTTACTGCAATGTCAGCTGGAAGACAAAAACCAGCTCTGTCTCTATAGAAGCATCTTAACTTTCGTTTCAGTTTTTTCATTGTGGCAAAGAAAAGTAATACAGCTTTATGGTTCTTGTTCTGTCTCCTCCTTAAGGCTTTTGGTGAGAAACCCTTGTGATGAAGATACACAATCATTCCTGGTTCTGCATTCTCCCCACTGCAATTAAATGCTAGATGGTAGAAGAAAGCTACTAAGAGAGTTGTGTTTGGAGGCATTGGAGATTATTTTTAGTGTGAAGAACAGGAAATAGGCCCTAAATAAGAAGGTAAATGTGCAAAAATGTGAATATTTTGAGGTAAATTTCCATTTTTCCTCTTAGTTCTTTTAATTCCAGTAACATGGGTCAGGTCAGGTCAGTAAGAACGATAAAAAATTAAGATATGATAATTGAATGCTGTCATTAACTTAATGCCAGCAGTTGATTTGGCTTCATTTGGTTAAACATCCCTCTTGCAGACAAGCAATTGCAACTGGAATTTAAATCACTCACCAGGGGTGGAGTGATTGCCTTTTGACTGCTGGAGAGGAAGCAGAGTGGGTTATCAGGTCTGATACCTCTCAAGCTTACTCCTGAAGCAGCTGTTTCTGACCTGTTTGTACACAGAGAGAGCAGCACCTCCCTTAGAGACTCTGATTTAGCTGTCAGGTGTCTCTCTGCAGCCTCCTGATTTTCTGTGCTGTCTCCCTGTTGCCCTCAAAGCAAGGACATCATTCCCCACACTTTTTGGACTGCTGGTTCTGTTTCACGCCTTCTAAGGTAAGTGTTGGATTGGAAGCTACAGCTGTGCTGGGCTGCATATTCACCTCATTTTCATCTCTGCCTGACTGCACTCCCTTAGTTTTGCCTCTTTCCACTAATGCTGGGCAGCCCTATCCGTGGAAAAAAGGCAAGAGTAAACATATTGAGAGATAAAAGTTACAGGTAAATAAATGTACACTGTTTTAAGCAATGACATGATCTCTTAATCATCCTAATAGAGTTTCAAATGAGCCTTTCATATGCTAAGTGGTCTTCAGAGATGATATCAGTTTGTTAAGAAGGAAACTGAAACTTCAAAATCTACTTTCACTCAGGGTGGCTTTACTGTATTTTTTCTTTGCATTGTATTTGGATTAATCAATCACTTAGATGGGTGTTTTTGTTATTGAGAGTGTTTTCTTTTTTTTAATATCCTCCCTTTCTAGCCACTTTTCCCTGCTCTCATTTGCTTTCTTTCAACTCCTTCCTACCCAGAGGGACTAATAATTTTTTTCTAGTATTATTAAAACCACCTCAGAGTTATGGTTTGCTGTTTTTCTCACGTTAATATAAAAGTGTAAGTTCCTCTTCTCTTGCCCTTTCTCTCACCTTTGAAGGTTCCTGATCTACTGCAGTGGTGCCATACTCTTGTTGCCAAATCACCTTCATTTGTCCATCTGTTTTGATACAATTGCAGAATTAAAACAGACAGGATATAATGGATTGTCCCAATTTATTTTTCAGCCCTAGGTTATAGACAGATTTTAAACATAGGTAACAGAGTAAAGCTTAGAGCCAGTGTTTGTGAGCATGCAAACCATTTTAAGAAGGATAATCAGTTCTAAGAATTTCACTTTTAATTACTTTTTAGCCTAAGCTTTTGAAACAGCTAATCATTTTGGCTTCCAGACTTGAGAAAACTGAGAGTGCTGTGATTTTCTAGAAAATATAAAGCTGAAACAGGGGCTTGTTTACTTGTTTCTTAGGACAGGTGTTTCAGGAATTGAATTGGTATTTGGGTCACCTGTCTGTTATGATAACACAGGCCTCACCACAGCATCCTGTGTTCAGATTTTAGAAGTGACTCACTGAGAGTAACTTGGTTACTTACACAGCTGAGACAGGCAACAAAACATTCAACTCAAATTGATGAGCCCAAATTTGTCTCCTAAACAACTGGGAGAATGAATTAGGGGGTGATATAATCTTCTAAATTGCATCTATTATGATATAATAATGCAACATGCCAGAAGGAGTGTGCTACTCTCATAAAGGCTCTTAATTTAAATTTGCTTTGAGTTGGCAAAACACACACAAAACCAACATACTCGATTTAACTCATTTAAACAATGTCAGCATTTAATTAGGCTATGAGGATAAAGTGATGGGATGTTACAGTTCAGATTTCCATGAAATTTTACTAATCTAGGGGCAAGAACTTATAGCACTTGGAACATAAAATTAGACACTAAATTTAAAATATATCCACATGCATATTAGAATCATTAAAATGCCAAACTTTAAAATGCAATTATCAAATAATAGGAATGCCGTGCATTTGTAATGCTAGAATTTCCTTAAAGCACATTAAAGACATGCAACATTCAGCAGATTCCTAACTACAACTTAATTACCCTTGCCAGTTATGGCTGCAAAGATGCAGAGTGTGGAAAAAATACACATTTGCCTAACCAAAAGAAAGATTAAGAGATTTTCTTTTGTAGTTCTAGTACAAATGGACTTTTAATATCTACTGTATATCTTGCTCAGTGAGCAACTAATGAAATCATCTATAAATCTAAATTTTAGAACTGTCCCTTGAATACTTTAGCCCCCATCAAGCACTCCCTATTGAATGGATCTCTGTTGCCCTTGGACAAAGCTCAGCAGTGTAAGAATTTCAGGGTGCTCCTTAAAAGCTGCTTTGATTTTCTACTCACTAACCTCTTTCCTTTCAAAAGAAAGACTTACCTTTAACAGAGTAGCCCCTTTGACAACATCTCCTTTATAATTAATTTTGCACACCTTAAGAAGTCAATTCAGGTTTCATAATATTCTAATCCCTTTCATGCAATTGTTTGTAGGTTTTGAGTTTATTTACTGCCGCATGTTCTTCCTCTTAAACTTTTAGGAACAGTTATATATTTGAATATTGTGATTTATTTTTTTCTCCTCTGACTTTTCTGAAAACAACTGGAAATTTGATGGTCTGCTAGTACAGCCTTTAAGATTAGAAATAGCTACCTAAAATAAGCACAGATTAAGACGTTTCTCTGGTCTGAGATTATTTCCACTGTCAAATCCCTATTTCACACAGTATTGCTGTGCCACACTGCTCCAAAGAAGGGAGGAAGGTGTCTCAAGAAACTGCATCTGCAATTATTTTGTGAAATGTCTTCCCCCTCCAGTGTCTGCACCTGTGAATAGTTTACCTGTGTGTGCCTGGAGTTGTTACCTGGCCAGGAGTGCTGTGTCATCCCTTGCACAGGGAACATCCTGGTGGAACTCAGGTGGGAGCTTTCCAGGTCCCCACGTGATGGTGGCTGAGCCTTGTCTTGAGAGAAGCCTTGTGGCAGTCACAGAAGACTTGGTTTCAGATTCTCTTATTCTCTGTTCGAATGTCTTCACAGATTAAGATTATTAAATCCTTAAATTCTAAGATTATTAAATCCTTAGTCTGGGAAGACTAAAGATAAACAAAAATAAAAAGTAAAAAACAGAAAAGAAAAAGAAATTAAACCTTTGTAAAGAGCAACGCACCAGAAACAACAACAGAGGGGTTTTGCTGAGGGGAAATGTTTTTTTGAAGAACAGGATAATGGCATCTGGGGAATGGGGTTTGCCACAAAACCTCACTCCCTCTGAGCACTTGTTGTATTGGCTGTGTGTCTCCTGTGTACTGCCTCCACTTTGAATGCAGACAGGTAAGAGGTTGAGTTATTTCCTTTGGCACCAGCCCAGAGACTCCCTGAGCTGTGTTGGCCTCAGCTCCTGAAGCACACTCTGTTCTGAGGGCAGGTATGAGGCATTAATTTCCAGAGAGAGTTGGCTTATGCCTTAGTGCTGGATTGCATTTCTCTTATCACAAATCCTGTAGAGAAGAAGTACTGAAAATCTTATGCAGGTCCAAAAAGCAGTGCCAGTGTTAAAGACTCAGAGCCTGCACCCAACATGCCATTTCAGCTCAGGCACCTGGAGCAGGCACAGTGACTGAGAATGGAAGAAAGAAATTCTTCAAAGAGTCGTTGGTCAGGAGTTCATTTAATTTTCCCTTACATTCACTGAGCAGATGAGTGCAATTAACACCTGCTTCACTGGAAAGGGTTTTCACTCAGTTATCTCCTTTATCTCAGACTTGGCCTCATTTGATAATTTTTTTTGTGTGCTGACTTTCACATCATTGACTGTTCTTCCCAACCTTGCACAGCAGTGACAAAGGAATTATAACAAAGTCAAGCTGTTGATTTTTACTCTTTCCTTCCTACATGCTTACTTTTTTTGTAAGTGCAGTAATTTCCCTTGCCACGCTGAGATGTGTTTTCCACATCTTTCCCAGGACAATATATGTGTCTGAGCAAATCCATCAGCCAGGTAAGCCAGATGAAACATCTACTGCTGTTCAGAAAATAGATTCTGCATTGATTTAACTACTAGAAAAGCAAATCTCCATTATTTCAAAGAGCAGTGAGATTGCCCTCAATACTCATTTCCTATCAGTATGGGACAGATAAAGCACTGAAGTGAAGTCAGAAATCTATCAAATGGCTCATTGACTTGGGCCAATTTAGAATGTTTCTCCTTGTGCTTCTTGACTATGTGTCTACTTCTGTGCTGTAATAACTCTGTGGAGGAGAAACCATTTCTGCACTTGTTTGTGCAAACTCTGTTTTGCTTGGAGTCTCCAGGTAACTTAAAATACGCCTCATTACAAACAAAGCTGTGAAACATTGCAGCTCCCACAATTTTTCCTTAAAATTCCACAGGAGGAAATAGCTTTGCCAGGAAATGCAGTCCTGTGGTTGAGATTAAAACGCTGTGCAGTCCCAGTTGTTATATCATGTGGCCTCAGGCTGTACTTCCTTGGGGGCTACTACTTTGCTTTAAGTCTTCTAAAGCAAAAAATGCTTCAGCGCAGCCCATGGGTTCAGAGTGGTCAAATGGGAATGTGAATTATTCCAGCTAAAATAAGCTGACCAAATGTGGTGGTATTAAGGTGGGTAAATGGCTGTCATGTGGATAAAATTAATGGAGTAATACTGGTGTGCTGAGAATTCAGCTAAATAGTAACCAGGGTGAAGAAAGCTTGAGCTGTTTAATCCATCATTCCATCTTCCTGTCCAGGGAGCAACAGTGTTTCTGGAGAGTGCCAGAGGACAGCGAGGTCTCACATCAAAAATACAGCACAGCTGGGGACAACATCCTTCTCTTGAGCCATGGTGTCCATACTGCTGTGGGGAGCTGAAAGGAACCCATGTGCCACCAGCATCTCCATTGGCTTCAGCAAAATTCCAGTCAGTGCCAAACTGTGAGACTTGAAGTCCTAATCTTGCTTTCCATTCCTATCCCATCATTGTTTTTTTTTCCCCTTGTTTCCCAGTGTGTTGTGTATTTCTTCCCTTCTCTTCCTCTCCTTTTACTTTTTTTCCAAGAGTTGGGCTTTCATAGCCAGGTTTGTTTTGTAGCATGTCAGAGAGCCTGTGATCAGAAAAGCTGCTCAAAAAAAAAGTTTTAAATAGCCTGATTTGTGGGGGTTTGTCTAATCACAACAGGTAAGATCTGGGGTTGGGAACTTGCCACCCTGATAGTAAATGAGAGACAGCCTCACAAACAGCAGCTGCATTTTTTTCATCTCCATAATATTTTTTTTATTTTCTGCCTTTTTTGTGCTTGTTTTTCGTTTGAGGAAAGATGATCAAGCTGCACCAGAAACAGCAGTGACAACAATGCATGCAGCTCACTTCAGCATCTGCTTTTCTTTGCCATCACAGGGCCCATTAGTTATTTCCCTTGTTGGCACCCTCAGATAGATTTGCCAAACAGCATCCTTTGTGTGTTAAAACTATGGTGAGGAAACAGAAAGGGAAAAACAGAGGCTGAAAAAAAAATATTTAATTCTCTATCTTCCACGTGTTTTCCTTTCATTATATAGTGAGTTTAATTTTCACGTCAGGAGTAATTTGCATGGAATACTAAATTAATATTTTTAGTGCTCCTTGTTCTGAGTGTTAGGGTTGAATATGGAGCTGAGCAGAATTTGTTTCATGTCTTTGCAGCACATATTTGAAAATGTCACTGTTGCTGGTGATTATGGTAAGAGATGATAAAGTTTTATGGCTTCCTCAGAGACTGAGGATTCCTTTGAGATTTGGGAGAATAAGTGAACTGTCAATATATACTTGTCAGGAAAACCCACAAATGCCAGATATTTATGTCCATAAAGGAGACAAAGGAGTCCTGCAATTACATTTGAATAAAGGGAGAGAGCCCACCAGGGCACATGCCTGGGGTTTTCTCTCTCAGGTTTCAGAGGGTGCAGCCTCCTTTTATCCCAAAATCCCAAGAGGCTGCATGGTGCCTCTTCCTTTCCCCCTTGGCTGAGGAACCAGGAAGGTACAGCCTCCCCAAAGCTCCTACCCCATATTCCCCCCTTGAACCTGTCATTTCACCCCAAAGTTCAGCAGTTCAGGCTTGTGCAGACCCTTGTGTGTTTCCAGAGCCAAGGTGTCTGGGCTCTGCAACAAACCTGCTGCCCAAAGTCAGCAGAGATACTAAGACCATTTCAAAGACATTAACACCCATACCTTCACCCATCAAATTGTTTGTAAAAACGTTAGCAGATGAGATGTTCAGTCTCATACAGAACATATGAGTTTGTGAGGGATGTTAGCAACATCAGGGAAAATACAAATGTAGTGAAGGTGGGACAGCAAGGTAGCCCTGAAACAGCATAAGAACCAAATATATCACAGCACAATTATAAGGCTATTTCTGAAAGAAAATGACATAAACCACTAATAATCGGGTGTGTGGAGCTATTTTCTCCCCATGTGTAATGTTTTTGGTATTGCAATGCTGGGAATGGTTTTAGTACCTATATTTTGAAAAGGCTGTTTGGAAGCTCGAAGGAGTATGCAAAAAGACAAGGAAATCATTTGAGGGCTAGAAAAAAATTTCTTTGTCTTGTTTCTGAAGAAAAACCATCTTCATTGTGATGTGATTACAGTTCTGAAAGCATACAAGAATAAATGCTTGGAAGTGGGAGCTAGAGAGCATCCACATAGAAACCCAGCACTGCAAGCAGAGTAAGAAACACTTCATCCATCCTGGGTGTTTTTGGGGGTACGGATTCAAAACAACTTCTAACAGCAAAACCTCACAGGGCAGGAACATATAAGCTAGAAAATATCACTGAAGATAAATTTCATTAGGCATCATGCAGATCAAAATGTTGAACACTGTGTTCATGGTCCAGAAGTACCATGTCCATCACCTCCCCAAATGTCTTTTTTTTTCCCTTTGAAAGAACTATGTTTATTAAAGGACTATGTAATTTCCAGGTGGCAATCAGGGCTTCTAATGAGATCAGCTTAAAGTTATAATTTTTGAAGTGATGATGAAAATATTTCAGACATCACAGCTTTAAACAGTGACTACCAAATTTTTGAAAGATAATTTCGAGTCTGAATAAAAAACCCATTCGTTGCCTTTTTTTCTCTATGCGTGTGTGTTTATGTCAGTGCTGGAACTCATGACTATTGAGTGACATCTAGTGGATGTGAAGATGCTGAACACCAGCATTTCAAAGGCACAAAACCTTCTGCAATACATCAGAATTGAAGTGTTGGCGAAGGGACCACATAATTAAAATGTTATGCATTGTAGCAAAATGTGAGTAACAAGCCAGAGAGACTGAATCCAGCTCTTCAAGAAAACAGAAACTTAATAAAATCAAAATTCCTCTTTTTTCTAGATCACTCCGATTCTTAATGTAAAAAAGTTCCCATGCTACTTGCTGCCCACTGTCCTGCTTCCAGCTCTACTTTATATAATCTCTAAACAGAGCCCATTTACCAGCACACTCCCTGAAATCCACAACCCACAGCAGCCCTGGTGTGGTGGCCAGGGCCTTCTGATAGGTGTTAGATGGATATTTTTCCTTTTTCATTTCTGTTTCATTTTTCACAATTTAATATGTACTTATCCTTGAGGCTTACTGGCCACAATAAGCCTGGAGTTGCTTTATAGCTAGTCAGTGACAGAAAAATTGTAGTTTTTCATGAGAGATTATTGAAGAAGAATACCTGAAATGCTTGCCTGCCTTAATTCTCTTTTTTGGGAAAATGTATTTCTGAGAAGACCACATTTCAGAAACTGAGATACAGAGACTTCAATTTTTGGAGCTGAAGGGAAAAAAATGTCAACAGAAAGCTTTTATATTCCAAGGACATGATTCATCAGGTGTCTTACAGTACTCTTAAATTTATTGATCATAAGCATGCAATTGTGAAGTCTGAATTTTTCACCTTGTCCACAGAACCTTCCCAGGGCTCTGTAGGAACTATTAAGCTCCCACTTACTAACTTTGTTTTCCAAGTTCATAAATTTAAATCTTTTTTTTTTAGCCTCTTTATCAGACACAATTTAAACAAATGGATACAAAAACTCACTGATATTCTATTGATAAATTAAATCCAAAAATCTCTAATATGGCATATATGGGTGAAGTGGTAGAGGGTAATATGTTTTGATTACTCATGGATTCTTATAGTGAAATATAAGTTATAAGTAGTCAGAATGTTGGTGTAAGTCACTTCATCAAGTTTGATCTTTGCCCATAGCACTAAATGCCATGCCCAGTTTTTATACTGGATGAATTTAGTAGGGATTAGAATGTGTGTTAGAGATAAACTGATCACATCAATACAAAATTTACCTTGTAACACAAGATCAAAATTTAAAAAAAAACCAACAAATCTTTATTCAGAGGTTCCTGGTTGCTAAGCCTAAGTTTTCTTTCTACAGATATTTCGAGTCAAGCTCCAAGGACCAAAAGTGAGCTGCTTCCTCATAGGGACATAAATCAGTGACATGCTCTATTTTTTTGGCAGGTGGATCTCTGCTGTGCCCTCCATGTGCTGCAGGGGCACAGCTGCCTCACCAGGGGCTGCAGGGGAATCTCAGCTCTGACACCTGGAGCACCTCCTGCCCCTCCTTCTGCACTGACCTGGGTGTCTGCAGGGCTGCTCCTCGCACATGTTCTCATCCTGTGCTTCTCTGGCCACGGTTACATCTGTGGGATAGCTTTCTTTCCTTCCTCTTTAATCTGTTTATCGCAGAGGCATTGCCACCACTCCTGCTTGGCACACCTTGGCCAGTGGCACTTCCATCTTTGGAGCAGCCAGGGCATGGAGGAAACTTCTGGCAGTTTCTCACAGCAGCCACCCCTGCAGCCCCCCTGCTACCAGCACCTGCCCAAGCAAAGCCTTCTGGTTCTTGTTGCTGCTGCAGCTGAAATGCTTCTGCAGTCTTTTAAAGAAATAAACCTGGGTGAACTAATTGAGCCTTTCAACTCAGCTATGCCCCTCTCAGATTACTGAGCATCGTGGACAGTTTCATTCTCTCTCCCTCTCTCTTCCCCTTTTCTCCATCCCAACCCTGAGCTCTGACAGATATATGGAGATATTTCTCACCTGGAGGTGTGCTTGGAGTTTGCTGAGTCCTTCAGGGCAGGTATGAAGCAGCACTGAGCCTTGCAGAGCTGAGGGCAGCTGTGACCTTCAGGATTGTTGTCTCATGGGTTTCAAATCAGTGCTGCTGCAGATTCCAAATCACTGCTTAGCTGCAAGCAGTGTTATTACACACAAACTCTGCATGAACAGTAGGACCCTACCGAGGAATAATAAAAGTGCTAATAAAAATGCTGCTGCCACGAGCCAGGGCAGCTGGATGCCAACAGCTTCTCTTGAGCTTTACAAACTGAGAACACGGAGCTTGGTGTGAGACACAAAATGCAGCAGAAAGGTAAAGGACACTGGCTTAGGGCTTGAACACACCTCTGTGGTTTGTGGGCTGGAAGTGATTCACAGCTGGAGAACACGGAGTGTGCAGCACTGCTCAGGCCTGCTGTCAGTCTGAAAACATCCCTTACTGCTCTCATCAAGTGTATGCTACCAAGTTAACAGCATTCAGCTCCCAGAAACTGCCCAGGGAAAGGGTTGAAACTCCCACCTGGGTGAGGTTTGCTGGAGGGTTGGGAATCTTTGCTGTGATTGCTCTTTAAATAGCCAGTCTGGACACTGACCGCAGATTTTTTAACATCTTTCCTTATCAAATTGATATGACCTGGAACACAAAGTCCAGGAAGCACTCCTGAGGCTGTGCACTTTTCCTCCAGCTGTGCGTGCTGCTGTCCTCAGAAAGGAAAAGTGAGAGAAATCCTGTTCCATGGCAATTGTATGGAAAGGACTTTTTTCCTTCTCAGTTTACCAAGTGTGGCATTGTTAACGTTGCAGATAGTTTTGAAGTTTAAAATGTTTGTGTGTTTGTATTTATTTATTTATTTATTTATTCTTTTTATGGAATCTGTATCTCATCGACTTCAAATACTGTTAGACTCATACTTGCCAAGAAATTTTTCACTCCAAATCTATTTTTTCTCTGCATGTGTGTAAAAAATGTTTCCTTTCAGCTATTTACCTATTCATGATTCAGAGTAAAATGATTTTTTTTTACTGCTACTAAACCTGAAATACTTGTGGATTTAAGTGTTGTCTCAGACTGTGTACATGAAACATTTGTTGGATTCTCTTTCCCAGAGTATAGCTTTGTGGAGCAAAAAAGACTCTTAATGTTACAAATTCCAGTTTTCAGAATGGGATTAATTTTCATCTTTCTTTCCATTAGGCACAGTTTGGGAAACAGAAATAGATGAACTATAAAATAATTTTCTCTAATATAATTTTTTTGGTTTTTTTTAATTTTTTTTGGTCAGAAAACTCCGATCCTGCAAATAAAGCATTGCAGGAGAAATCCCACTGAGATTGTGCTGCAGTGCTGCTTTCTTTATGAGCATCCTCTTGACCAACACCCATAATTCCAACAAAGCACATGGAGGATGGGACAGCTCTTGAAAACCTGACTGATCCCTTGTTTGAGGGTCACAGAAGATCAGAAACCTCTTCCCTTTCACTCCCAGTGATGAGGGGAATTCTAATTTCGTACAGGATGGAGAGTTCTTGCAAAAGTTTGATACCAAAAGCCACTCCTAACCAGCGCAAAGGAATATTAAGAAATGTTAATATTATTCTCCGTATGAAAGTCAGAAATATTTTCCTTATTAGTCAGTAAAAGGTGTCTTCTAGTGCATATGTTTATGTTTTATGGTGCATTTTGTCTTTCAGTGGTTGACAGAGTGAAATCTTACCATTTAGCTGTTTTACAACAATATATTGACCATTTTTATTTAGCAAATGTACATGGAGAGCAAGACAGGCCTATGAGACCTGAAAATGAGACAGAAGTTAGTAATGCTTATTTTACTTTGTGCAAAAATTTGGAGAACGCTTCTTTCTTTCTCTTTCTTTCTTTCTTTCTTTCTTTCTTTNTTCCTTCCTTCCTTCCTTCTTTCCTTCCTCATAAGGTCATCATTCAAATGCCCAGAAATAGAAAGCTGGATTTTATTGTTTGTTCCCTGCAAAGACTCCCTGCTCTCTTTCAAAGTTATGCAAGAACTGTAATTCAGGCAGGCTCAGACCCTCAGCTTTCTCAATTACTAATGTAAATAGTTTGAAAGTCTTTAAAGACATGTGTACCTTAAGAAAAAAGGAGAATTAGAAACTTTCAAGCTGAGCTGTACACAATCCTTGTCCCAGGTGGCACAGTCTTGTGCATGTGAATTTTCCCAGCACATTTCACTGGGATTTACTTTTGTGGGCAAAGCTGCTCACAAAGAAAGAGCATTTGCACCTCTGGAGCCATAGGTCTTCCCTGCAGAGAGAAATAGAAAAGGTTGGTAACTTCAGGTGTGGCTGTACAAAGTGCCAAAAGCAAAAATGTGTTATTTGCACTCTGATCAATGATAATAAATCATAACAAGAAAATCAATTGCTTCTTTGAATCAGGATTAAGAGCAGCTAGAATTACTGGCAAAAATGCCATGAGCAGGCAAAGAAATACCAACAGCAGAAGCAGATGAACAAATTAACATCAGTTGCTATAACATCCTTCCCCTTTTCTGATGGGCAGCAAATAAAAGTGCAGGAGCAACGCAGCAACTAGTTTTTCTGTGTCAAGTCTCTCCAACGTTTAAATTAGGTTCATAAATTAAATTAGACGTGTTATTCTATAGTAGTTGCTGTTAAAATCGAATACTCTTTACTGCTGGTATCAATATATTACCCAATTCCATTTGCAGCTCCACCAGTGGTCATTACTTTGCCTTTGGCACACCCTGCAGGGATTTTTACACAAAAGCTATTTAAAACACCTACCTCTCCCGTGAAGCCCAGCCGTGAGACCGGTGATTTGAAAGTGTAACACGACAGAATTGCTTTTAAGGATAGCGTCCTGAAAATTTACAAGCTGTCAAGGTCAAATTACAAAGTTGCAATCAGTGAATATGAGACTCGACTAGACATTGTTAGGTGGAGAGAGAGCACTCATACCTCCAGCTCCCATCGATACGCAGTGCTCTGGTATTCACTGCTGCTTTCTCCTGTTGGTTCCCACTGTGCTCTCCAGGAAGACTCTGTAGGAATTCATGGTAGCAGTACAAGGTGATCGTGTGAAAAACCCCTGGGCAAACGTCTGGCTGCTTTCCCCTTCCATATTTTGGCAATTATCAGGATCGTTGGAAAAGTTTAATTGTTTATTTATAATCAGGATTTTAAAAAATAAAATAAAATAAATTGTTTTCTTGCTTGGCTGTGTTCATTTTTTCTCACTTTACCTTTCTTTTTCCTTGTCCTCTTCCTTTTCCCTTTTTTTCTCTTTCCACCCTTTCCCTCCCCTTTCTCTTTATTTTTCCTTTATTTTTTCCCCCTTTTTCCCTTTTGTCCTTTTCATCTTTTGCCTTTATTTTTTTATTTTGANTTTAAAAAATAAAATAAAATAAATTGTTTTCTTGCTTGGCTGTGTTCATTTTTTCTCACTTTACCTTTCTTTTTCCTTGTCCTCTTCCTTTTCCCTTTTTTTCTCTTTCCACCCTTTCCCTCCCCTTTCTCTTTATTTTTCCTTTATTTTTTCCCCCTTTTTCCCTTTTGTCCTTTTCATCTTTTGCCTTTATTTTTTTATTTTGACTCTCTTCCCTTTTTTTTTTTTTTCAATTACTTTTACCATAGCAAAGAACAAGTCAAATTTTGGGGGAGAGGCTGTGGGATGTTTGCCTCTTGTGGCAATGACCATCAGGGAGGGAATGTTTCCTGCAAGGACTCGCACTGTAATTGATGTGGGTTGCTGAGCTATGGGCAAAGACAATCTTTATCTTCAGCCTTCATTATTTAGTGAAGTTAAATGTGTTTTAGCAGTCTTAAGCAAAAGGTTAGAGGTTAGAAAAATTTTCTGTGGTTAGAAAAAGTGGACAAGGCATATAAAAGGCAAGGGATTCCATCTAGGCAAACCAACACCTAACGACACACATTTTCTTAGTCCAGATAAAAGATAAAATTAGAGAAGCAGCTTTTTATTTTATTTATTTTATTATTTTATTTTATTTTACTTTATTTTAATTTATTTTATTTTCCTGCTTTGTTGATGTTCTTGTAACAACTTCACTAGCATTGTTTCTAGACTGCAAGTCACTGAACATCTATTGGTGTGGGTTTTTTCCCTCATTATTTCCTCAGAGGAATAAAAAGTCCTTCAGTATTTATTCAACTATATATAT